>QVOB01027794.1:0-15937 GCA_014839585.1 Pseudomyrmex concolor | reverse complement strand
TTTTTTTTTTTTTTTTTTTTTTTACTTTTATATTTATTCGTTTAATCCGTCGTTGTTCCTCTCGCTTTGTTTGTATCCATTGACACGAGTCTTGTACATTCAAACGCTGGTGCCTTCCAAGGATTTTACGTTTTTTTATCTATTCTATATCTCTCGCTAATTTATGCAAATATGTATTACCCATATTCTCTTTCTCTTATTCTATTTATCTGCTTTTAGTGCATGATACATTCCTGGTACCTGGCAGTCGAGATGCAGCTTGTTTTACTATCGCCGATTATATTAATCCTCATGCACAAGCTCAAGACTTCTATCTTCAACACGATTCTGGGCGTATTTGTGCTCGTCTCAGCTCTAGTGCCCGGCATGATAACTTTTGCTCGCAAGTTACCGGGCACAATGATCTATTACAAATCGTGAGTGCAAAATCTGAGATTGAGAGAAGTGCAATGTCACATGAGTCTGAGGATCGCAGAAAGTGTGTGACTCTCCGTTTTCTCATTTTCGCGCAAGAAAAATTCCGATTTATCTTTTAAAAACATCTTCCCGCTTGTTTTTTTTTTTTTTTAATTACTTAAACTTTTTCAGTCTGCTTCTTCGATCACGCGCAACATATTTTTTTTTTTTTATTACTCAGAATTTTATTACTGTCACTTTTATCATCCGCGAAGAAGAACATTTCTTTCGTGTAAACTTTGTAATTACCTCACGTATCGCGAGGTAATTACAGAGCGAGAGGTCAGGCAGCTTGAGATATTGAGTTACACTGACCTTTGCACGCACGCACGCACGCACACATAAGAAAGTTGCACGAAATCTCTTGATTACCGGATGTTTTTGTGTCAGGATTTGTGTGTTAACAAAACGGGGCACGATGTGTACTCGTGTATGTATGTTTTGCAGTACGGACGCCACGGCCAACATCTATCTACTAATCTACGTGACGGTGTACTGTAGATTCGGAACCTACTTGATAGGTGTCGGTCTAGGAAATTTATTGCAAAAATACCGGACCGTCAAATTACGTCACGTAAATATCAATCTCAATATTCTTTTTTTTTTTGCAATATATATATATATATATATATATAATGTTTTTAAACGTGCAAATAACGTTTTCTTTGTTTGTCCACAGTGGCAGGTGATAATCGGATGGATTGTCGCGATGGTGGGCGGTTTAGCGGCGATTTTCGGAGCGAAGAAGTTTTACTTTCAGTACAACATGCTCGAAGCCAGTTTCTACGCCGGTCTTCACCGACACGCGTTCGCCCTCGCGGTTGCGTGGATTATCTTTTGCAGCGAACACGGCTACGCAGGTGAAATGTTAATAAAAAATACAAGACTTTCGTCAGCGCGATCGATTCACTTTGTAATTCTTTTGTGTCTCCCTTCAAGGTTTCGTGAATCAATTTCTCTCGTGGAGCGGATGGGCACCCCTGAGCAAATTGTCGTATTGCGCGTACCTGTGTCACTACGTCGTGCTGATTTACTTCGACGGGGCGGCGAGAACGCCCGGCTACATTACAACCATTAATATAGTAAGAAACAACGATAGTTAAAAAAAAAATAAATAAATAAAAGAAAAATACACCGAAATACTTTTCGAATTTACCAGGTGCGCATTTTCCTGGGCAATTTGGCTCTGACGTACATGCTGGCTATGGTGTGGAGTCTCTGTTTCGAGATGCCGTTTTTCACCCTTGATCGACGCGCCCGACATTATTGGGACAAGTTCTTCAGCGCGTCGGCCGAGAACGACTTCGACAAAAATGTTCGCGCTACGTCGCGGATATTGCGCAGAAACAGGCCGGCCTCTCGCTAACCCCGCTGCTGTTAAAAAAAAAAAAAACTACGGAACACATTGATATGCAAAACTACATGTTGTAGTCGAAGTGTCCTGTGACTTATAAGTTATAACATTAAAATAATATATTATAAGAAAGAGAGAAAGAGATTCTATTGTGAACGTATAAACGGTGCAGTACACTACGTTTTATATGTAATTGTCAGCAATCTTTTGTATATTGAACTTATATATTTTTTTATGCATTGAACGTGTAATATTAGTATTGACATTATACATATAAATAGTGTACCATGGTTTATATGTTAATTGTTTTTTGTATATTGAACTTGTAATATTTTTTTTATGTATTCAACTTAATATAAGTATTAATTTTAACAACACTTGGCTCCTAACAGTCTCTTATTTTTGCACACCAGTCCCGACGTTCGTAGAAAATCTCAGTTTGTTCTTCATTTTAATTTTTCAAAGTAACAATTGAGCGCGAAAAATTTTAGCGACTTCCGGCGGAAGTGAGTAATTTGAGAGATTCAGACGCACGATATTCTTTGACTCTCTCGTTGAGAAAACTCTGACGTTAGCGCACACGCGTATGTGGCTGTGTTTTTATATAAAAATCCAAATGTCAATTAGTTTATTATCAGCGAGCGCTTCTCGATGAAACTTGTTCGCCACCAGCCGTTTTGAATCGACGAGTCAGCCGGGTAATAGTGAAATACAACAGCTCGGTTACCGATAACCCGTGTCGTTGTTTACTTAGGCCCCCGCTCACGTTTCCTTCTCTTTCACACATTATACCCTTTCCGAGACGAGAAAAGGCCCTTCCCCTTTTGAACGTTGCGGCCGAAAAGGAAAAACAATGCGGACTCTGTGCTGTGCTAAGTAATCGACACCGTAATTGATCCGGCGAGACACGGAAAAATTTGCCTGCGATCCGAAAAGGATTGTCGACACGCACGACGAGAGACTTGAGAGAGATCAACGAGACGCGCGGTCAAAATCGGGATCAAGTGGTTGAAAGAAAAATAGAGAAAGAGAAAGAGAGATACTGATCTGTATATGTGGGAATTTGATGACATCATTAACGAAGGGTTGATGCAAGTGCGGACGCGACACGTGCGAAAAACACCCCGAAAAAAAAAAAAAAAAAAAAAAAAAAACGTACGACGCGCGATTAAATTTATTTCGATGTACTTGCGTGAAAGATTCTCGTTCGAATTGGATCGTCAATCATAACAAAATATTTATCCGAGCCAAATCATATATTATTTACTTTATTGAACCAGTTTGATCTGAAATTATTCGCGAAAATCCGTTTTTCTCTTGATAAAGGGTTGCACGCAGGGTCTGGCTGCGCCAACGGAGGCGCAGTCTGCACGTATCTATAAATGCATTTCGTAATTGCGAAAGAAAATCGACAGCGTTTGGCCCGTCGTTGCGCAAATTGACGGGGGCACAGAAACATACACACGGAAACGCATCGCCGCGTCTCGTGACACCCCGTGGCGACGAATAGAGGAGGTAGATTCCATTCAGGAATCGGTTCGTTCTCCGGAGGGGAGGGGGGCAAGTGGTTGACATCTGTGCGCGACCTAACCGCTTTTCCGCAATGAAAACGCATCCGCAGAGGGAGACTATTCTCTCTCTTCCCGCGCGTAATCTCTCCTCTCCCTCTTTCTTCGTTTTTTTCTCCACGCGTTATTAGCATGCACAATGAGATGCGCGAATAAAACGAGGGAGGAGAGCATTGTGCTTTCGTTGATTTATCGTAATTAAGCATAAAATGGAATATAGAACGGGGTCACGATTCGGCGCGATCTATTTTATACTCTGCGATTTGTGTTTGTGGCAAACAAAGAGGTTGTGTATCATATACATGTATATGTTGCGTGTAATATATATTTTTTTAATATGTAATATATATATTTTTTTAATATATATTTTATCTATATTTATTTTATTTTATTTTTCCAATAAAATTATATTAATAAATATATGTATAAATATAAAAAGATATGTATTTCTTCTATAAACTTCCCCTACGTACTTATATAAAATATACAAAAATGTATACTTCCATAAAAATCCAAGAATCTCGATCGTGTTGTTCGAACAACGTCGTCGAAAAACGCAAAGAAACGGAAAGAAACCGTCGTGTTGCTTGTTTCCGTCGCGTGTTCACTCTCCGATTTCGTCAAACACGAGACGGAATCCTGCGCGAAACGAATGCCCGGAACGTGCGGGCATTCGGGATGAAACGATACGGCGACTCGGCGCCGACGTTTTCTCTCGACAATTTTAGGAAGAGGATGTCGAAGGATGTGTCTCTACGAAACACGGTCATCGCGCGCTGTCATTGCGGTCCCCGCAATAAAATGTAATCGGAGGAGCGACAATGGCGTTTCCTACGAAAACGCTTTTGTAGTTCCTACACGTTTTCAACTGGCACGCGGTGCAAGAAGGATGCATCCTGGGTGAAGGATATCTGGCGCGCACGTGGACGAAGTTTTCGGTTCCGGCTTTCGTCGAGGTTTTGTACAAAAGAATATAGAATTTTTTTTTTTTTCAACCAAGAGTCGCAATTATCTCGCGACTTGAGAAGGCATTTGGTTTTTTCATATTTTGAAAATTAAAGTAAAATAAAATCTTCGCGCACAATTTTCGCAAGTCTTCAATTTTTTTTAAATTTTCTACGAGATTATAATAAATAATTTTCGAATACGCAAACGTAAGAGGAGACTCGGAATGTCACAAGACAGACATAAAAAAATCGAAGGTCGGACAAATACGAGAGGAAGGAGAGAGGAACGAGAGAATCTCTCTCGGCGCGAGCGTGAAATACGAAGAGAGGCGCCTATAAAATGGGGAGCGCGCTCAAGTGGTTGCACATGAGGACGAGGCTTTTCGGCAACCCACGTCAACGATTGTCCTCTTCCTCGCCATTTCGGAGGAACATGTTGGAGGGAACTCGTAAATCGTGAACGCGGCGAAAGAAAAGGCAATGCGAGCGCGCATGCCGCACTGGCGCCAGCAGGAAAAACTTCGTTGCAGCGCGACACGCATATCTCACTTTTCCTCGGTTATCTTTTCCCGCTTATTTTTCTCGATGCGCGCGCTCATCTCTCTCGATATCTTGTGTGTAAAATAAATTCTACAAGCAGGATATTTTTCTTTTTTTTTTTTTAAGAAGCGCGAGAAAGAAGCTGGGGGAGGATGTTTTCGACGATGGCGATGGCGAAGTATTCGGTCGGAAACATATCTCTAGAATTTTCAAATTACGCCGATTACTTCAAAGGAGCTTCCACAGACCATAAAGATGTTTCTATATCGCACGGAAGGTCGCTATGTAAGGAGAAAAATAGGTGTCGAGTTACACGATGTGAGGGATCCGAGTGATCGACGCCCACCGTTATATACAGCGATCTCGAGTAATACGAAACGAGGGCGTTAACTGGGTATATTTCTTTTCATCCGCGTCGCGCGTCTTCTTCGATTATGTCGTCTCCGCGCGATTCTGACAGCACAGATAAATAATTAGTCTTCACGCGCGCGCGCGATGATCTGATACAATATGCGATTGTTGAGAAATCGCGAGTTTCGTTGTATCGTAAAAATAATAATCACATCGCGGTTGCCGCGATTATAATCGAGAGCGCGTTGACAAGCGCAAAGTGTTTTTTGGGGAGTTTTTTTTCTGTTTTATTATTTCGCAACTTTCTCATTCGACCCGCGCCGCATCGTCGACGAGAAGTCGCTTTTTGCGCAAGTAGCACCCGGTCTGGGAAAAAGGCAGATAAGAGAGCACTTGAAGTCCGTAAAAGTTTCCAGCTCTCGGTTTTGGCCGCGTTTTATTTTGCGGCCCGTTTCGCCGTTAATTAGCGCGTACGTGGTTTTTTGCACACACGCGAAATATCTTTCCGAGTAGGGAAAAGCGAACGCAAACGATCGCACACGTCAAATGAACGCGAGAGGAATGACGTACGTCGGGATCCGAAATTAGAATCGCAATCGTAAAAAATTCGACGTAGTTCAGTAGCTGTTGATATCGCGCGAAAGGATAACCGCGCCTGTTGCACTTCGAGGAAAACGTTGAATCATCGCGTCGTCGTTCGCCGACCCGTTTTTGATCGAAACCGCATTCGATCCCGCTCGATCTGCGACGATAAAATTAGTCCGCCGTTCTCGTCTCTGTTCGGAAAGAGATCGACTCGCAATATCAACACTGTCTGTCTCTTTCTCTGTGTACCGTTTATCTCGCAAATGAATCTCGGATCTTTACGATCGCGCAGCGGAAGGCAATCTGCTCTACGACGATCCTGCCATTCGATGATACATTGGGAAAAAAAAAATTTTTTATAAAAATAAATAAAATTTTCCTCTTTTCCTTTCTGCTTCATTATATGCAATATTAATTAATAACAATATTAATTAATTAGTCTGTAACCGGATATTTAATTTGCGCGGTCTGCAATTTCAACATCGTGCTCGAGTGCTCTTTCGAGACGCGTCTAGGCATGAATGAACCTCGTGACAGGATATAGTAAGCAAATTTGAGGAGGAACCAGGGCCCGTCTCTAACGAGCGCGGCGGAGGCTTATGATATACAGAAGACACGTGTACCAAGTTGGGTGTTTGGATTTTCCGGCGGCGATGGCTTCCGCCGCCGGAACACGAGGATCCGAAATCCTCGGAACGAAAGAAAGATCACACCGCGTCGATATTTAATAAAATCCTCCGGTCAAAAGTAACGAAAGCGTTTTTCGAATTCCCGCAAATGCATTTGTTATTAAAACGATCTCAAATTTCTTTCCCCAGAAATTCCTTTTTTAATCTCGAATTTCTCGGAAACGAGATTTCGATCGACTCGCGTCGCAGAAGCCACCCACGTTCTCCACGGACGCGCCTTCTCTTTTTCTAACTTAACTTCCCGTCCCGGGTTTAATAGCGCTCGCAGACAACCGCAATCACTATTTAATTATGATACTCCGGAACGCGCGCGTCTTTTAGAAAGGAAACAAAGTATAAAAAGAAAAGTCATCAGGTATGTAAGCGGACGACAGATCGCTGTTTACACCGAAGAAATCAGAAGAAACCGAAGACACACGGTTGGACCACACACGCGCGTGGTCGTTCGTGCCACGCGAATTCGCAGATGGCACATTCAAGACTTGTAAAACTAGACGACGATGACGCCCGGTTATTAAAATTCGGTTACAAACTAGCTTAGATTTGACAGACGCGTCATTTCAGTCTCGAAAATTTCTAAGAAGAAATTACAACGTTGAAGCGTCAATTTTTTTTTTTTTTTACAATAATTTTCTTTTTGTGAGACTTCAAATTCAAATTAATCTTATTTAAATTTATATTAATTATATTGATAGAATAAAAACTAATTTTTGTGCGCAACAAAAGAACATTGTCTTTTATATTTTTAAAATTAATCTCCCAAGAAGCACACGGTCCGTCTTCGAAATTAGATCGCCTTCGGATCGCCGTGATGCGCGGAGAGAGATGATCACTATTTTCAGTTTTCCGAGTCGGAAGAGTTACATTCGCGTGTTCGGATATGCCGTCTTTGTCGTTTCTATAGAAGCTCCATTAATACTCGGTAACGCAATAAACTATATTTAGGGGGCGGCATGGCGTGTACGTAGTATGATTTGATATCTCTCGTGAAACGCCACATGGCCCCTCTGAATTTCTCTCTCTTACTCTCTTTCTCTCTCATTTTTCACCCGTCACCGAGCCGCACGCTCCTTTTCCGCTCTATCTCTCTCCCTTTTCCACCAAGAACCTCACCGCGTTTTTAACTTTTTCGCCGCTCGCTGAAAGATTAATTCTCTAATCCGTATCGACTCTTTTTTTTTCGCGGTCAAGATTCAAAAGAAGTCACGTATCTCAAAACGCACAAGCCACGAAACGCGTCTGACGAAATTAAATTTCTATCAAAATCGTCGGGTTTTCGAAGTTTCCAAGCATCAAACTTCACTTATAAATAAACTTTTAGACGAGAATAATCTTTTTCGGAGTAAAAACAAGAAGCGAATATCTAAGACGATGCCGCAGTATAACAAATAAAACATTAAATAACATTAATTAGCCAAAAAAAAATTAAAAAATAAAAAAATAAACCAAACAAGAGCAAATTCTTCACGTAAGATTTCTTTACCGAAATCTAAAATCACGAATGTGGCGCGATATCGCGGACACTTTCTTTTCTTAAAATGGACCAGCACGAAAGGTAACATACATATGCGGTGTATCCGAATAATTTGCAGCGCTCGTTTCTGTTTTTTTTTTTCCTCGAAATACGGAGAATTCGGTGCGCGATGAGGTGCGCCGGAAAAAAGAAACGAGGAGGATAAACGGAAAGAGGAACCACGTGTCATCGGCGGGAAAATAAATAAATTCCGCAGGCCGTGCAACACGATAAAGCGCAGAACACTGCCGTATACTCCCTACGTTTACGTTTTCGCCGCTCTTTTCCGAAAGAAATGGCCTACTTAACGACGGAAATAATAATTAGTTAACGCGTCGAGACGTTCGATACGCGCGGGCCCGGAAATACCCGGGACACGAGACCGGCACGCGTCCTTTGTATATCCCTAATTCTAAACAACATTCTCTGCCCCGCCGACACGTACGCTTCGTGCCAAGTTGTATTCGCTCGCGCGCATTTTTTTTTTTTTTTTAAATTTTGAAATAAACAATCAGCCGATGTAACCTAGTTTTTAATTTTTTCTCAGTTTGCAAAAACGTTATTGCTGGAATAATTTATCACGTAAAAATCGAAATTTTTTAAATGTGTGTTCGTATATATAAAACAAACATCAAAAGGATCCTTCCGAGTGTATCATCAAGAGCGGCGTTCGATTCGGTCTCATTTTCCAAAAATGAGACTTCGAGTGTCTCGACCGAAAAGGGCTCGAGTGCACTCGGGGGTGTCCTGCGGTTTCCCACAGCCGCGCGGGGCAGAAGCGATTAGAGGCGATTAGAAGGTGTTCTGGATTGCGTTTCACCACCGCAAACGCGAGCGGCTGTATATCCCTCTACTACCGTATCTCCCCTTCTCTCTCCCCGTCGTCATTTGCACCCCCGTCGAGTCGAGCACATAGCGGACATACGCGCCGCCACAACGGATCTCATCCCGAGAAGGTTTACGACTCAAGTTTCGGGCGTAAAAACATTCCGAAATCAATTTCGCAATTAATGTGATTAGAACAACGCACTTTGCGTCAAAATGAATGACGAACAAAATTCCAAAAACGCGATCTTCGATTTTTTATCAAAATTAAACTTTTATCATTAAAGATATTACTCGTTTCGCGTACGCAACGCTTGTTAATTTCATCAAATAAACTGAGTTAATTATTATATATCGCATCGAGGACTTCTCGAAACATCCCGATGGGCCGATCTCGAAATGACATACGGGACCTAGATAAAAGGGTCGATGCAGGAAGTCATGGGGGAATGTTCTCGCGCAGAACGAGATGATTCTTCTTGCGCCAGATCACCACGCACTCCTCATCCCCTGCTATCACGATTATTACTTAATAGATATCACGACGAGCTGCCAGGCGCGCAAGGGCAGAAAGAAAGAGAAAGAGCGAGCCCCTTCATTATCGCGCGTTATACTCTTTCCTTCTTGCCAGCACGTCCTGCGCACATCATCCACCGTACGGCGGTGACTCCTGGTTGGTTCCTCCCTGCCCAGCCCTTGGTGCGAAGGGCTGCCTTGTTGGCCGAACGAAGACTACGAGAGGGGAGACGATTCGAGACACGACGATGATTCGAGATACGTTCGATTCTGCGGATTGTATCAATGAACTGATTAAATTATCTAGAATTTCACACAGTTTTTCGACAATCGAAAGTCGAGAATCAAATTGCGTAATATTGAGAAAATAAATTATAAAATAAATTATTTGAAAATTGCAATAAACGTCCGAACTGAATCGATATAATTCGAAATCGGATTACACACGAAAAGCCTGTGACTTCCGATTTTCGGAAACTTTGCGATCCCGTTTCGAACGCTGACGGCGAACGATAATCGTCGCTCCTCGAAAACGCCCCTATCTCTCGGTACTAAATAAGTGGCTCACGAAGGAAAGAGCGGTGGCGTCAAAGTGGAAAAAAAAAATTACTCGTCTTTATAAGTGTTTCTTTTAATCGCGGCATTTCCCTTTGACGAACCATCACCGATTCTGTCAAGAAGCTCCTGCGGCTTTTGCCGGCGAACTGGAAGCCGACCACTTGACCGATCACTTTTCTCCAGAAAAGAACTTCTACCAGAGACCGGAGAGAAGAAAAGAAGAAAACCGAAAGTGCGTCGATTATCAGACGCGGAGAAACGTTGAAAAAACAACGCCAATAGATTTTTCGAAAAATTTCCGATTTTTTCTTGTTGGTTTTTAAATCTGTCATAGTTATTTGTAACAGTCCCCTTAGCGGGAAAAAAAATTACCGAATCTAGTTTACGATTAGATAACTGATGGAAAAATAATTATTCGGCTATTGCACGCACACACACTGGCGTCTGGTTTCTCTCGGGAATAGAGCCAGACGCCCGCGCCCTTATCGCGGATTAATGCATTCACATGATTTTTTATTCACTTCTGCCATAAATTGCTTCGATCTCACAAATACATTGCGCGCGCGAACAGTCACAGAAAACGCACATAAAAAATTCTAATTTTTCATAAATAAATTACTTATAATTTAAAATAATTAAATTACCCTTCAATCGAGATTCTACGAATTTTATTTCGTACGCAACGACCGAATGTTGTTTCCCAATTGAATAGTTGTCGCACAACAAGACGCAACTAACTCTCGTTAAAAACGTATGAAACAAGTGCCGATTTATTATTTATATGCGAACAGGTTGTTAGGGATTGAAAAGTCTCGCGGGACCACCGAGCGTCTTCCGGAGACCGTTTCCCTCGACGACTTCGTCGTCGTCGGATGTTTCGTTTTTAACTCGAGAAAACTCGGGCTTGAGCGCGGGGAGAAAAGTTTTTTTCTCTCTCTTCGATACATCTCGCGGCGGATATTACGAGCTCGTACGTCTCATTCTCGTCATCTGGAAGAAGTAGCGTGTCATCGTAAAAGTAGGTTGATCCACTGTGCGTGTTTTTTTTTTTTTTTTTTTGCGCGTTGACATGACAACTCGATGTAATTGCTAAACGTCGTTCGAATTAAAGTATAAAATATTCTCGGCGCGCGAACCGGAAAGAAAAAAATGCCGACCGTCGTGAAAATGAAAAAGAAACGCCATTTTGAAACTACACACACATTGAAATAATAAATTTAAAAAATTATTCTCTGTGTGACATAAAATATTTTCAATAATATAATTCTATCAGAGAAGTCCGATTATTCGCGCCTGAAAAGACATTTAACTCAGAGAAGTTATTTCTCTCGAGGGAAAATTCGCACACTATCGAAACACGGAAAATTTTCCGTGAACGCGACAGAGCGAAACCTCCGTGCACTTCGCGCGTCTTCCGTTTTCTATATAATTCGCGGACATCCCGATATCTCACGGCTAATATTACGGATATTACATCGTGTGCGTGTGTGCGCGTTACGCGTCTGTGAGCGCTCGATTCGAATCGGAAAAAAGACGAGACCGCGCGACCGCGATGGCGATATCTCGCGAATCGAGCCACGGGGAAGGAAGGAAGGAACGGCGGTGGCGGCGGCGGCGGCGGCTTCCTCTGGGGCATGTCATATCCTAAATCATATAACCCCACTTCGCCGTCGACGGAGCGCGAGCTCCCTCAATTTACTAATTGAATCCCCGGAGTCCCCCCGCAACACCAGGGGCGTAGACCAATCAGGGCTCCGCCCGTTTGTAGGGTCGGAGTCATGAAAGAGAGCCCCCTCCGGAAACACCCACTCGTGTTTGCTTCGCGGCCGCCGCGGCTACCGCCAACCGACGTCGAGACGACGACGGCAACGAGCAGCACAAACGATGATGACGACGACGACGACGACGACGACGACGACGACGACGACGAAACCGCATCGAGGAAAGGGGGGAGAGCAGAGAGATCGGAGTACCCCGCACCGAATTCCGCTTTGGACTGGACTCAGTGTCACTTTGACGTCCGAGACCGCGTTGAGATAGTAAGAGCGGAATCTCCGGGTTACTTAATTTTCCGGTCGAGGTGCGGAATCGCGGATGACACAGCAGCCCGCGCCAAAAGTTCGCGAGAAACGAAAAGATTCAACCGCACAAATCGAAAACGAAATTGCAAACAAATCGCATGATCTTCCTTCGTTCCGCGGAGATTCGAGTGGAAGAAACTTCGCGACCGAGAAAAAGTATCGAATCGTGCGATGATCTTCTAAGGTACAAAGAAATCTAACCGATGTAAAAAAAAAAAAATAATAATAATAATCGGATCGACGGTGGACTTTGTGTCTCGCGATCGCGAGACTCGAGCGATCGCGACACTTGGGGCAAAGTATCGCATAAAACGTTTAAACAAAACCAGTTTTGTCCCAAAAGAGGAACAAAAATTGAAAATTGTTATTTAATTTCCGATAATCTATCACGCGAATGAGATATGCAAAATATAATCAACGCGAAAATACAACAGCTCCGAATTTTTTAATAATGACAAAAAAATATTAAATACGAAGTCGACGACAAGTTCGAATCGGGATTTCAAAGTGAGCGCGTGATTTTGTGCAAAAAAAAAAAAAAAAAAACTAGTACGATAAGTGACGAGTTGCGACAAATTGAAGGATTACAATATATAGGGACACATTATGTTCGGCGGATACGAGGCCCAGACGGAATGTTATCCGCAGTGGCATCAGCCATATAATTATGTCACTCAGCTTCCCTACGGTGAGTGTAGAATCAAAAACCGGAATCAAAATCATTGACCGGCTTAATTAATCTAAGGAAAAATTAACTTGGATACAATTTTCCACGAGTTCCTTCGAGTAACTAACTTTTCATTAATAATTTTTTCCGTACACGTCAAACTGTTCTCTCGCGTGCTTGCAAAATATCGGTTTTTTTTTCTTCGGTCAAGATCGTTGTCATAATTTTATGCAACAGATTATACAAAGCAGACGGAATATTTATGACATTTTTTAATACGCGGTAACGCACGCCTAATGAAATCATCTATTTCACATTGGAGAAAAATATTCCGCACAAGTAAAACTTGATTTTCCAGTTTGCACGCGGGAGATCGACCTAATTTTCGCTTCTCTTTTATCACACATTCCTTTCGTCAATTCGCGCACGGCGAAATACCTTGCAATTACCGAGTGATGAAAGAGAAGCGTACTAATGAGTTCATATATTTAATAAAAAAGAGAGAGAAGATGTATGAAAAAAAAATGTGTGTATGAAAACGATTATACGAACAATGTACAATGTAATTATATCGCGAGAAGTTTATGAATATTACATTGCACGCACGTGAGAATTTTTCTTGTGCAAGAAATACACATTTTGTGCTTTATGCAAATGATTCTTTTAATAGTCCAACATTGATCACACCGACCATGTTGAGTAGAAATGTTGTACTTTTTTTATAATGAATAATTCATTTCTATAAAATAACCTCTTCAAAATTCGCAATCGTAATTTATAAAGAGCAACAGTTGCAATTTGAATTACGATTAAATCGCGATCGTATCGTTTGTTGCATCATTTTGCACAGTATGAAAAAAATAACAAATCGTGAAATTAAACGATTTCGTCGAAAAATTTATTCTCCTCTACTTCGCAAACTAATAATTAAACGCGATTGAGAACCTATTAAAATTATCCTCACGCCCATAATCGATTTCATAAAAAAAAAAAAAAAAAAATGCGAATCCTAATTTCCACGCAGGACCGCCGTTTGGCTCAGTACCCGACGCCGACAGCCAATCGACGTACTACGGGGGCGCGGATTCCGGTATATCGGGGGGCAGCTCGGGGGCGGGTAGTCCTACGGCGTCGACACCACCCCTGATCGAGGAGATCGGCGTCCAGGAGCCGAGCTACTCTCCTCTGCAACACCCATACGTGCACCCCTCGGCCGGTCAGCATTACACCACCCTGCCGTATCCGCAAGGGCAGCAGGAAACGTCACCCCATCATCATCATCACCATTCGCACCATCATCATCCGCCTGGTCATCGGCACGAATTCGCGAGCGGTCATCAGATCGGCCAGCAGATCGTCGGCGGCGTGACGGTCGGCACTCTTCAGCAGCATCTCCATCCGCAGGGGGTTGTTCACGAGGGCGGCGGCGTGACGGTCAGACCGAAGAGGCGAAACACCGCGAACAAGAAGGAACGCCGTCGCACGCAGAGCATAAACAACGCCTTCGCCGATCTGAGGGACTGCATCCCGAACGTCCCGTCCGACACCAAACTCTCTAAGATCAAAACTCTGAGGCTGGCGGCGTCGTACATCGGATACCTGATGGCCGTTCTCGAGAGCGACGAGGGGGAAGAGCCGCAGACTTTCCGCGCCGAGATTCTCTCCAACGGCAGGAGGAACAGAGCGACTCAACCGAATCAGGTGAGTTCGATTTCAGTGACGCGCGCGATCGCGATCATAATTATCTTACGACGAATATTTAATTTGAAACAACATTTTAATATTGCGATAAAATAATTTTCTCGTATCGAGAAAATCAATTTTTTATTCGAAAACGTTTCGAAAGCTCTTCAAAATCGCGCGCGGATTATAGAAAATCATCTCGGAACGCAAGTATATACTTCGGAACGACGCGTTCTTTCCTAAATCGCTCTTAGAAACACTTTTATCAACGTCGCCCTAACGTAAATATTCGCCTCTTTAATTGGACCTACGTTGATCGTCGGCCTGAGAACTCGACCTTAAACCCATCAACGTGCCTCGGGATTCGTCAAAGACGAGCTGTACTCGAAATTCTCACGCGATCATTAATTAAGAAAATTCCGACGACGGAAAGACTCGCGAACGTATTGATTTATGTTCGATTAAACACACACAAAACGTTGCAACAATATTGCGATAATAAATATAATATCAAATCTACATTAATCAAAAAATATTTATATAACAAAAAGTAGTTCGCTTGATATCGCAATTAACGATCTCAGCATCGAATATAAAAGTTTGTTCTTTCTTTTAAAAAAATTCATTGCGCACGAAATTACAAATAAAACCTTGAAAAACGTTTTAGTAAAGTTTTCGTTGCTCTGAAAAGATATACAGTGGAAAACGCTGCTGAAGGGAAACAATGGAAAATTAACGGAGACATGTTATTGGTTTTCCCCCTATTCGTTCAGTTTCTGATCACGGCTTTCGAAAAATATTCTCTAAACCAGTGTTTTGTGGCAGTATCTTTATTTTCCGCGATCGTTCGCCCACCCACGTAGGAGATTTCCCGTCCCATTTCGTTAAAAGTCATCGTAATTGTCGCTCACGGTCGATCATCGATCGTCTCTCTCTCTCGGATCAATTTGTCCGACAATTGTAATCAAAGCTGCCCTTACGATAATTGTCAAGGATCCGTTTTTTGGATCTCCGAAAATTCCGTTTTCTTCCGTCGAACTAAAGAAACGAGAAAAATCGACTTTCAAAGACAACTTTCAGCGTAGAAAGATTAATTTTTTTGTTCTTTTTTAGACTCGTTTGTCATCGAGTGTGTTTCTGTTTCTTCGTAGACCGAGTCGTGTTTGCAATCCGGCCCGAATCTCGGCCACGAGGAACCGATCAAGAGTAAAGGACGAACAGGCTGGCCGCAGCACATGTGGGCCCTCGAATTGAAGCAGGAATCGCCGCCGACCGGCCAGATGCAATAAAGCAACGCCGTAGAGAGACACACTACCCCGTGTCAAAACATATCCGTGATATTTCACGAAAAATATCGCGCACAAAACGTGACGTTTTTTCTCGCGCCCGACGCTTCTCTCGCCGTCGGAGAAGGGAAAAAAAGCGACGGGCCGCGATTTTACGACCGACGTATCTTTCAAACAATTCTCGCGTGACGATGACAAATTCGAAAAGATCCCGTGAAAAATACAATCTTGTTTGAAAGAAACATTCAATTTTTTTTTAAAGAAAGAAAGAGGAATCGCGGCCTGGCGCAAGGATTTATGCGATGTAAAAAAAACAAT
>QVOB01027792.1:0-50491 GCA_014839585.1 Pseudomyrmex concolor | reverse complement strand
TCGTGTAACTACACCCCGTAGATAATCGAACTTATATCCACATCAAATCACAAAACAATTGAAAGTAAAAGCTATACTTATCTTAAAATGTAAACGATCTATATGTACTTATAGCTATATTTAGCTGTAAAAAAAGAAAAACTATAAGATATACACTTATACCTCAGAGTCAAAGTTTTTCCTAATTTGTCTATATTTCTCTTAGAAGTCGATTATGACACAATAACGTCAATAGACGTGAATAAAAGTCTGCAAAAATATTAGATTATATTTAAGTATCAAAGACATATACGGAGAGGAAAAATAAAACTCGTGAAAGACACACACACACACACACACACACACACACACACACACACATGGAAGAAGAAAGAGAAAAATTTTTCTCTCTCTTCAATAATCTTGCTGGGATTTAGGTCACCGTGGCAAAAGAGTGAATCGCCTTTCGCGGTTACCGCATAATGAATTAAAATTACTGGTTGCGGCGGCGGAACTTAAACACAAAGCGTCGCTGTAAAGACAAGAATTATTGTAATTACAACAATTTATTGTTACGGGAAGCAGCCAACGGCGTAAAGTGCTTATTCCCGATGGATCAATGGCGCTACCTAATGTTAACTCTTTGTATGTATATGTATATATATCAAATAAAAAATGGCGTGAATGGCGACATCTTGGGATTTAAGATAGAACGTTGTGGATTTATTTCACGTTATGTTTTCTTGTCGATAATGTATTTTTATCTTTTTATTTTCAAAAAAGTTTTACAACGCATCTAGAGTAACAATATTACGTACATGTAAATACGTATATATAAAATTCTTGTCATATTTTCTTTGATCTCGATAACCATATAAGGAAGTTTATCGACAGTGGATGCGAGAGTTGATATGATACTTGTCTCAGTTCAATCTATCGATTCACACTCGAATCGTTACATATCGAAAATGATCACGTGATCGGTGAAGCGCTGCCCCTTGATTATCGTAATCGCTTCCACTTATATAAAGATTAAGTTAGTTTTAAGAAGAAGTGACGCTCACAATCGTGATGACCGGAGGGATCTACGCGTTTGTTTTCACGCGAAATTATCTCGCTATTCTTCTTGTAAATCGCTTTCTCCACTTTCTTATTTATATTTGCTGCATATCGCTCATCAGCATCTCGTGTTTTTAAATGACGCCTCGCGGTGTCTTGTTTATCGGACAATATACGGCATAATAGCATGTTCATATTTGGTGCGCATTTGTCGATCTTCGCAATGTCTTTATCAAACATCAAAGTTTCATTAAAATATGTTTTAAAAAACAATGTGTAACAAATTAATTTATTATATTCATGTGTATTATTGACAATTATCTTTGTAAGAATATTAGTAAAAAAACCTAAAACACATTTGAGTCACAAATAAGAATTAAAATTATAATAAAAAATAAAGGAATAACACACAGAGAAATAAACATTAATTCAACTATATTTAAATATGTCAAACATCTTTATATCGAAGATCGTGTCTGTATATAATTTTTATATTTAAAGAACTATATATTTAAATGCAAATCACAGCCTGTTTCACGCGCGCGCGCGTGTGTGTGTGTGTATTGACGTTGCGAGAAATAAGGATAGCCTTGTTTTTCGAAGCACTTAACTCGAGTAGTATCAACTGCCATCTTAGATCAGTTTGCTCGATGTCGTTAGCACACCGTAGCACGCGTTCGACAATCGTCGATTACATCGATCTTCGGGTTGTTACATGCACAGTTTTGGTAATGTCACCGCGGATTGTGTTATTTGTCGCATATATAACAACCGACGCGAAGAAGAAGAGGGATCCGCATCTGCAATTTTAGCGAAACACAACGAGACGCAATTTTAGCGAACACAACGAGACGCCACGCGAGACGCCTTGCAGCGAAAAAGCTAGTCGAAAGTATCGGTTTGATCGCACCGGCCAATTTTCCATAAATCGCGGAAATTACGGGTACCTTTGCACAAACATGCAGTATTAGATTAATTAAACGGAAATATAGTAGAAAACGAAGGAAAAGTATTTCCCCCGCAATCGTTGCAATTCCTCTTTATCCTATAGTCCATAATTTTGATGTCTGGAGATGTATGAATGTATATTGTAATATCAACATTACAAAATCGTTTTTTTCTTTTTTTCACAGAATAAGCATTTGCGACACTCTAATATTCTTTGATTGAAGATGCGTGCTGAACAGGAAGAAGTAATATATAATAGATAAAATGTTTTCAGATTTTATTGTGTTATCCGATAAGTATTTGAACATTGATAAATACAGTCATTAAAGTTGTTTAAATATGAAATCTACATTCAGCGACTTTATTTTCTAAGAAGTATTTATATTTTTGTAAACACTACGCTGCATTGTACAATATTGCGAAAGGAAAAATTATATAGCTTTAATTTAAAGAACTGATTATTCGGTAAAGAGAACTCTATAAAATATTATCGCAAAAATCGAAGAAGAATGTAAGCTATAATTATATTTGCGCGTGCTTTTTGTTATTATTATTATTATTGATTGTTTTCCCGTCACCATAACAGCTAAGACCGTATAACATATGCGTGTAATATTCTCGAAGCGATGTATCTCTGCGACGAAGAACTTCTAGTTTGCTTGCGTAGTCATGGCTCCAGTCTCAGTTCTCTTCTTTCTTTGCCAAACTTCGTTATCAATGCTTAAATCGATTAATTTGTTAATCAGTGAAAGATGATGACTTATATAATATTATTTTGCGGAACTTACTCATCGTTGCCATCTTTTGAATATCCAGCCAACGTTCGCCATAACTCTCTTGGCCCTTCAATTGCTAAAGGGAAATTTTGCCAGGTCCATTCTTCTGCTAGCAATCAAAATAATTTGTTAAAGAATTATTATGTTAAACAAACATGTAAAAACTATTATTTATATTATCGGGTCTTCAAACCTTTCGAAGGATAATCGATGCGTCGTTTGGTCAGGCTGGAGTAATTTTCTTGCTCGTTTCGCAGCGGTGAGAAATCGCTCGACTTGAAATGCAGAAATTGAACATTATTCAATACGATAATTAAGCTCAACTTACAAAATACATGAAGCAGTATGAGGAAAAAAAATTATTTCAATTCTGTCAATTAATTTTAATAATACCTGTTGACTCTGTTGACTATATCTACCGATACGAGGTATATGTTTTTCTGCTTTGTAAAAGAAATTTTGAAATCTTTCGCTTCTCCCGATTCTAGGCAGAGTTGGATTCTTGGCTATCTTCAGAAAAAACGCAGGTACTTCATCCGCCTTTGCGATATGTTGACAAATCATTAATGTGACTCCAATAAGAAGAAGAGCTGCACATTGTACAAAAACAAATGTAAAACAATGCATACATTGAAAAATAGAAAAAAACGTTATATTTTATATCATCTAAGTAAATAAATAAATTTACTAATAAATTCTTGTAATAAATATATTGAACTTCTTATACAAAATATGTGATATAGATACTAATTAGCCTACCATTAAAGAAGACGCCTTCAATATGTCGAGTATGCACCTTGTGTAGCATCATTTCGAGAAAGTTGTAATATCTGCAACGAATTAGTTCAGTCTTGGAGAGCAATCTTTGTTCTTGGAGCAGCGCATTACACTGGTTACGCGATTTAAAATCAAATGTGACAATTATTACAACTTTTATTATTTCGGTTGGACGTGTATCAATTGTCGTAACATTCTCGATCGCGATCAACGCGCAAAGTGACAACCATAGAATCGATTCTTACGGGAAAGACGTGTGTCTCACAGGTGAATTCGGTGAACACTGAGCGTGATTTTTCGCGGTACGCGGTTTCTTCCATTACGCGAAAAGTGGACTAGAGTGCTTGAGGATTGTGGGCGAGAAGGAGAATCGACGAAAAGAGTTTGCACGAGAAACCCCATCGTATTTGAATCGTGCCGACTGTTTGTTCTCGTGAACACGCGCGCGAATATTCAGTTCGCGAGCGAGCGAGTGAGACGCGTCTTATAGAAAGAACACGCCGTGGGACGTTGAGAGGAATGTTTGACGTATCGGAATATATTTGTCTGCTATCTTGCATGATTAAGAGTAAATAAGGAAACAACTAACGTTTCCAAAATAACTAACGTGTGATCGATAACGCCTTCGGTTTTGAAAAATTGTATTAAAACTTATATTTACTTTTAACCCGCACAATCATTCTAATTCAGTTTCTCTAAAATATCATTCGAAATCGTATTCATATATTCATATGTGATTCCTCTTCTTCAACATCACAAGAAGGACATCGATTATTCTAACGCAGTCTCAGAGATTTAATACTGAGAAGTTTTTCAGATTTTTTTTTGTAATAAAATAAAACTTTGTGGTTAGTAAAAAACTTAAGTAATATCTTACCTCACACAATAAGTAGAAGGTAGAAGTGAGAATAATTCTACCAGATTCCGCATACTTATATATCCCAATGTTCGATGTATAGCGGATTGAAGATTGATTAAATATGTAGTTCATGTGCACCATGTAAAGTAACGCCTACACGCTTGTACTCCCCTATCGCATGGAAAATAAATTCCTCGGTCAGGCTTTGTCAGCAGAAAATTTATCGTCCTCAATTTCTGGCATAAACTCGGTACATGAGTCAATGTGTAATTTTTGTTATGTTTCTGATAAATGACTGTGTGTTATGTTTTTGATAAATAACACATATATCTTTTTGTCTGTAGAATATTTGGTATTATTGCTAAAAAACAATAGCTAATATTGTTAAACATATATATTGTATATATAATGTTGTGTCTTAAATATTAAAAAAATGTACGTATACATATATATATATATATATATATATATATATGTATATAGTATGTACTTATTTATCATATTAATTAATATAAATTAATTAAATTACACACATGTGTCAATAGTTTTACAGTGGATTTAAATTCATGTGTTTGCGGTCAAAGACAACAGAACATGACCCTTATCCAAGCAGGTGAATAGAACGTGCTTTCTATATCAAATCACTTTTAATTTATATAAAGAGATTTCAAAACTCATACATTATAAATTATTTAAATAAGAAGCCTATTCTCTTTTTCTTTCTCTGTGAAATGTATATCTAGATATTTGAGTTTTATTAGTAATAAGTAAATATTTAAATAACAAATCTGTACAAATGTGCAATATTATATATAATTATCTCTTTATTATATATTTTAACTAAAAAATTCAAAACGCACAATATTGATGCATATTTAATTGCAATAAAGATAACGGTGGAAGACAAAGGAAGGTATAGAATAATTAACTTTTGAAATTAATAATATTTTATTTGTTTGACACTTCTACTGAACATGACTAATTTGTAGAAGCTTTTAAATACAAAAGTACGATCAGAGATACAACATAATGCATACGAGAAAAGACAGAAGACAATGTGACAACTTAAACTTCCAAGCGGATGATTACAGATATCTTTACAAAAGCTCTGTTGATTACATTTTATGGATCAATTAATTACTTAGTAATCCATTGGTCGGTTATTTATCTTCAGATAAGTTGGATTCTTGGCGTGACACCCAAGCAGAGCACGTTTCGCTAGCGACCTCGCAAATTGCTGACAGAGCGCGACTGGTAATTGCGTAGTCTGAAATTATTGTAATAAACAATTTATGTATATTTATGTTTGTGTTTTATCTATTCTTACTTCCTATTTTTTTAAATATAACATATTTACATGTTAAAAAAAAAATATTATAGAATTAAATTTAAGTTTTATACATATGTATACATTTTAGTGCAGATGATATTTGAGAGATGAAGTTAGCTGCATTGTATGTGTACATAAAATGGATTTTAAAATTAATTTCTCTACTGCACAAAAAAAAATATATATATTTTTTTTTAATTCTAGAAAGCAGAATTAACGCAGAATTTAAACTTACCAGTTATAGTGTTGGATCGTTTACCAAATATGCTACCGTTGAAAGGTGGATTGGTCTTGTAGGCATCTACGCTGAGGGCAAGAACTACTACCATGATAACAGCAAGAACGAGAGTAAGACGAATGGAAATCATGTTGACTATGTGGAGTGCTCTATTGACTAAAACATGAAATAGAAAATGTGTGGACAATTTATATTTTATAAAATTATAGACCATTACTTATAGTTTACAAAATTCTTATATTATATCACTCTGCAATGCGAGAACATTTAAATTATTATGTGTTCTTATATCTTCGTTCTTATTCATTGCAATAAAGTACTAAAACAGGCAATGACAATTTATTGCACTAACAAAATTTTTAAAGACTTACGATAAGTTAACTTCTGCCAAAGGAAAAAACTTGTTTACTTGAAAACCTTGTTTGTTTCGCGATAGTCGGTTGCCGAATGTTGCAAAGAAAGGAAAAACCGCAGGCTTTTATACTGCAGAGAATAACTCGAAGACAAATGTCTCTGTCAAACGCAGTCGACCTACATTATTTGCAAATAAAGTTACAAGGTTTGTCTAAACGAGATATTGATTTTTGTTGTGAACTACTAAAATTTATAATATCTGATAACCAGCTTTTTTACGTGTACAGAAATATCATAAAAAATCATATTATGCGTAACTGAAGTAAGATATAATATTAGAATTGAAAATAGATTTTGCGGTGCACAAAAAGATAGACGTTTGAGAGTTTAACGATCCTAAAGGTTTTTGAACTAGAATTTTAAATTTTTTTCTATCAAAATACATAACATATGTGAATGCAATGTAAGAGATATAAATTGAAAAATAGTATTATTATAATAATAGCACCTTGCAATATATAATGTTTTCACTTCAATAGAAATGCTGGAGATGAAATGTATCTTAGAGATGAAACTCGACTGATGCTTCATCGGCAGTTGGACTACCTTTTATAAGTGGATCCTTGTGCTATAGAAGATGCACTATATGATATAAAAAGGGCAATAAGCTATCACAGAACATAATGTAATTAAGGACCTTTCTGAGTGGTTTTTTACTCCAGGGAAGTAAAGATTGTTTCTGTCGCATGGGAAAAACATGTATTGTGACCTGAAAATAAAGTAATTATAATACAAAATCAATTTCTGTTTAATTATTTCTGAGCATTGTTATAATTAAGTAATTTTAACTGAAATAGTCATACAGTAAATATATCTTATATTTATATATATTATTAAGAAGTTCGAATTTCGTCGTTAATCTATTATAAAGAAATGGTATTATTAATATAAAGACAAATATTTTTTAAACTTGTAAATGTATATAAAAAAATGTAATATATTATATATTATAATATATTATAATAAATTCATATTACAAAAACAAACATTCTTAAAAACTCCACTCTCAACGTAGAATTTTTAACTATTGAGTTTTATTTCTCTAATATACTAGTATGAAATATTATGTATATAAAATAAATGTAAAATTACTTAATATTTTATATCTTTAAAATACTTATTGTTATTTATATAAAGATAATATTTTATTGTTATTTAACAAACTTATTATAATAATTTATCATATTTAGTTGCAGTCAGATACTTACACTTGTTTCTTTTTTTATTTTAATTTTTGTACATAATTTGTAATATATTTCTAATAAAACTTGTACCAACAAAAGATATGTACTAAAATAATACTTATCATTTGTTGTTATATAAATTTTTTTCTTTAAATATCTTACTATCAGTCGATAAAACATTGTTATAGCTATTAGTAAAATGGGTAATATAAGTACAGATAATATAAGTATATATGTGAGTAATATACATATGTGTTATATATTTAAATGTGTGCGTGTATTATTTTTTAGTAGCTTAGAAAAAATTATTTTTAAAACATAACTTGTAAAATAGTATATTTTTATGTATATGTAGTATTTATTCAATACATATATGTAAAATCATATTTGTATTAAAATTAAATACAAATATTATTTTTTTATAAAAACTAATGCTTATTTATACATATGACGAACAGTTTCATATTTGTAAGATTGCATAGTTTTTTTATTATTAATATATTCTTTTTATTATTTTATGATATTAAAGCACAAAAGTATACATTAAATCTTTGCATTCTATACATGTATAAGTTGAAATAGAACTATAAGTACAAAGATTACACACACACGATTTATGAAAAGAAAAAGAGCATAAGTACGCACATATATATTTTTATCAGAGAATTTGTTTGAACATTGTAGTCTATTTTGACTATTTGGAATTTTGTAAGATAGCAGATTACATACCTATATAATTATATCGCATACTAGTTATAAAACACAATTATTATTATATATATTTAATAAATGTATAAATATCAAACTTGATATTCTATATTTTTCACAAAACCACATTATATATATTTTACTTTATATATACATATATATGTATGGGTGTGTATATATATACATATATATATATATATATATATATATATGTATGTATGTATAAATTATTAATAATTACAATGTAAGTTTATATTTCTAAATATATATATAAATTATAGATACAGTAAGTATATTATTACGTATATAAATACAGTGTACGAGATGTTATGAGATAAAATCTAAAGTGCCGTAGCCAAGTTTTCTTTCGCGCTCTCAATAATCAATCGATTGTTAAACATATTTACTGTACAATGATTATATATAAGATTCATAAATATGTAACAGTCTTTTTAAATATTTACAATTAGTGTAACTTTGTCTGCAATTACTACTCTTATTTACTAAAGATGAGAAGAGAATATGTTTATTACATTAAAGTTTAGAAATATGTGTCAATCGATAATCGAAAGCACGCTACGAAAATGCATCGTACACAGGCATACTAGAATCTACATCTTATTGTCGCGTCACAACTTTTTCTTTTAAATCGACATGATATAACAGACAAAACACGCAGGTTATAATTATTTGATCAATTTCCTGATGCTAATATTTCGATTGGAGATAGCCACTACTCTATACAAACACTCTACAACATTTTATACAAATTTCCATTAAATGTTCATTAGATGTCACATGGAATGTTATTAGACGTCCATATAGACATCTAATAGACGTTATATCGGTGTGAGTAATTAATCAGTAATCGACAACAGTTCTTCTTATTACAAGATATGGCGAGATAACATTTATTTTAAATAATGAGTAACTATAGTTAATGCAGAAATATTTTACTTATATGTTAATGTACATTGTGGCAGGTCACTATTGCCAAAACTACTGTACTCGATTAATACTGGAAGACATAGATTTTGTATGTTGCAGTTTTACTTGCTCTTATATATATACTTTAAAATACTTTATTATCAAATAAAATTGCTCTAAATTGGCTAAAATTAACGCAAGAATGCACATGGCATATCGTGCGTGTATAGAAATAGAAATTATTGCATGATACACATATTACACATCCTGTTCACACGTCACTAATCTTATTCGGATTTTTTTTATCGCATTTAATAATTATAATTAATGAATTGCAATAAAAAACGTTTTAATATTATAAACTTCTTACATTATTTGAAACTTTTTTAGATAATAAAATATGAAAATTCATGTACATATGTGTCGCATGCTCAATTAAGACAAAATTACTTACATTGGTTAATATAACAGTAAAAACGTATCATTTTCATAAATATAATGTATAATGTCATTTATATATGTACCTACATATCATTATAAATTGCTATTAGTATTGCTATAGATATAATAATATTATTATTTAAATATAATTAATATATGTATATATATGTTGTTTTATAATTTTGTAATTGTTTAATATTAGTATATATAATAGAAATATGTATATGTAAAAACCAGGTATAGTATGTATTTAATTCTAATGTCATGTTATATGATTACATTGTTACATGATATAATAGTGTTAATTAGAAATGAACATATTCGAAACAATTTAATATGCATTTTAATTTTAAGATAATTTTAAAAAGTTTATATTAAAATTAGTTTTACAAAGTAATATAATAATATAAAATAATATCTTTTCATCGTGCAAAATGTAATACGTGCCGTGTGAACGGATTTTTGTGTAGAATTATTAAGTCTATCGATTATTTCAACATTAAACTATCTTATGTTATTTATAGTTTTATTTATAATAATATGTTATATATTTATAACACACTAAAATACCATTCATTGTTGTTAAAACATTGTTTAAAGTTTTTTCTGTAACATCTTGCTTTAGTTTTATACTTCTAAACAGATATTTCACATATTTTGGAGTTACCTAATTTAAGTGTAATAACGCAAATAACGAAGAGATACATATAACCGACAAAAAATATAAAATTACACATAAAAACAACAAAAAGTTTTTTTATAATAAAAACAAAATAATTTATCTTTAGCATGCATCTCGATTTATCGACGTAATAATATTATGCAACTCTGAATATTACGCATTAAAACAATATTATAACCATTAAATATAACAATTTATTAAATACTTCGTATATCGCTCATAAGAATTACTATACTATACAATCAAACTATAAAAGTTAGTTTTCAATGTAACAACGATACTTGAATTTTGCTAAAAGAAAAATCAGACATATCATTAAATGAGAACTAAGCATATATTAGATCACATAATTTTCTTAAATTGTTTTAATTACAGCCATGTTTGTCTATAATGTAATAAATCAGTATGGATATATGTAAAATAAACAAATTTACGTTTTATGTGGATTACTTTTTGTCGTTGTTGGACATCTTTATTCGAGGATTTTGTTTAAGTAGGATCTCATTTCCTGCGGCTTCCTTTAAGGCATCTTCTTGAGGAGTATGGATGTCTGCTACGTCTATTACGTTACATTGTGTGAGTACTGTCTGGTCTAACTTCCTATTTTTCTCTAAATTGATCACTTTGTCTCCAGGAGAGAGTTTCTTATTTGGGGTTTGACTTGTAAAAATGATTTCGGTATTCAAACTAATGTCTAGACTATCTCTTTTCAAAGAGTCTATATTTTTCTCATAAACATTAAATTCATCATTTATTATGTTATCATCAAATGCTGGTTGTTGTACGTTATCTGATACTTTTTTTAGTTCGTCTTGCTGCATGACATCTAGACTTTCCTGGCGTGAGATATCTCGTTTCTGTCTGCTTGAATGAAGTTCACGTGTTTTGTTTTCAATTGCCTTACATTCGTTAATTATACGTCCTGGTTGTAGTTTTTCTTTTCTTGAGGCAAACAGCTCATCATAGATATCGCATAAGATAAGAGTATCGAGTTCTGAACCGAGGATCATGGTAAAAAGATCCTGCGATAAATATTCCACCAAAGCATCCAGTCTCCATTGTTCACCCAGGCGATGAGTGTTCGGACTCAAGGGTGACAAAGCTTCACAGTAACATCCTAGCTCTGCGGCGAAGGTCGACAGCATAGCAGCACAGTTAGCCACGGAATCAACTGTCAGATCGAAAGTGCACAATTTCAAACAGTGCCTCATAATGATCCGCGCTTGATCGTTGTCGTCACCGGACTGGACCTTACAACTCGCTTTGGGAATTCTAGCGAACACATTGGGATCCCGCATACGATCCTCTTCGGTCTCCGCGCCCGGGTTGCAGATCAGGGAGCATGCGTCGGTTACGAGAGGAGGCGGGACACTCGCTACGATGTTCGCCAACGCCAACATCCCCAGAAACATCCAACGGGACGAAGAAGTCATCTGAAAATGATGGCTAATCAATATTCTGAAGGGGACGTAGGAGAGGAAATCTGCATTTACTCTCTCCCTTCTTCGCATCTCGATATCGGCATGTCGAGAGAGGTACACGGCCAAGAGAAATTCCTGGAGTCTGACCGCGCCTTCGTGAATGTATTTCAGAGAATCGGAACGGAATTTAGTACTCGGTTGTGTACGATAAAGACGGTTATTGTATATAGCAGAATCTTGTTGCGAGATTTCATACGATGTAATTCCCTCCCCTCCCAAAAAAAAAACATTTATTAGTAAACGTTTATCGTACATATTAAATTAACACGTTATTAATACATACGGTTTCAGCATTACATTATATTACAAATATAAAAAATAGTTTTTAATAATAAACACTATTATTTTTTGTTCTCATATATTATAGAATATTCTTGAAATAAACCGCGAAAACATAAAACTGTGCTTACCTTGAAAATAAAAACAAATATGTGAAGAGTTCAAAAATATTTTTCTCTTGTAAAAATTCGTTGGTTGCAATCAAGTTTCACAAGAATATTTAGCAAATTCACCAGTGATTCTTTGACACGGATATTACTTCTGTGCTAAGAACTCTTGCTCGAACTGATATTCTTTGAAACGAATTTATCACCTCGCACATCAAATACACACTGTCTTTCGACACGTAGATCCGTGACTTTTATACTTTTATTCTCAAACAGAATCGTCTATGATTTCTACGGAGCCCAGTGCAAAAATATATGTAAGTCCGCGAGTTTGTATTTCCTTCACTACGTAAAACTAGCAAAAGGAAATTTATTTCGAACATAAGTATAATTAGAAGTTCACAAATGGACGTTAATTAACATTACTAACAAAACAATTTGATGTTTATATATTATAGAATATAGAATATAGAAAGTTCTTCAATATATATTTATTCCAATAAAATAAGATCTTTACGCATACATTTAATTTGCTTGTTTGTACTAAAATAGCAATGTTTAAAAGAGATTAAACAAGTATTTCAAAATTATAACTTTGAATAGCAACCATTTTAAAACTATACTTTATTACGTATTTATCGATTTTTGCAAGCAATGATTGCTTTAAAAAACAACATTAAGAAAAATAAGGTAGTCATACTATAATATCTAATAGTTTTTTTTATAATAAAGTATGAGAATTTATGTAAAAGTTTATTTATTTTAAGAATATAAAAGTTTGAATTTTCGTGTGTGCCACGTCTAGATTAAAACCACTTTTCGTACGGCCCTACGTTCGCCCATTACCAAGTTGAATTTTCATGGTCAAATGTTATTTTGGTTCGACGAAACGAATTCTCTCACGAGAAAATATTGACATCAAAAGTAACGGAAATCAAGAAGTACACATTGATAAATATATAAATATATTTCTTTTCTTTGTATTTTAGAAAATAGAGATAGAATTTTCTCAATTGTGTAAATTTATATAGAAATATAAGAAGAGAAACAGCGAACATAAGTATTCATATAAAATAATTTATATAGAATATTAACAGTTATATTAATTTATATAGGATATTAAAATAATAGAAAAACAGAAAATGTTTCGATATTTTCTGTTCTTCTTTCACCACATAAAGAAATTAATCAAAAAGAAATATATTTATATTCATATCAGAATCCTTTAAAATATTAAAACTAATAAAATCGCAAAAACCTAAATTTCAAAATGTACACATCAAAGAAAACATTATAGCCGTTATAAGTTTAAAAAAGTCAAATACTAAAGACTTAAATTTGAATTTCGACACAAGTCCGTTCGTTCTGTATCTATAAATAAATTTGTATATTATGTATAAATTACCAATACACAGTATGAAAGACTACTGCGTTTTTTATCTTTAATTATTAGCAATTCTTAACAGATAATTGCAAAAAATATCATATTTTACTTACAATAAGTAAAATATATATAATATTAAATTATAAAAACTAATAGTATAAAAATATATTAATTGTTATAAGATCAAAGTAAAATAGAAATAAAAACTTTCCATTTTCAAGCAAATGAAAATGTTAATAACATTATGTTTCGAGTAAGAATAATAATACGGAAAAATTCTTTCTTATGAGTCAAAGAACATTCAATCCCGACTCTCTTCATCTAGATAAATAATTATAAAAACACACATTAATTGAAATTAAAAACTACTAAAAATATAAAATAGTATTAATAAAAAGAATAAAAAGAAAGTCACACACATATAAGACAGTCACACACACGCTAAATTCAAATTAAGAATTGCGACCGATTGCTGCTTATTTGTGATTTTTTAATTGCATGAGCTACATGTATAATATATTTATTTTTGGTTATTAATGAGACATAGTACTTCAAAACAAATATTTATTGTTTATTGAAATTATATAATGCATTTAGAGAACTATTTATTTACTCGTAAATGTTATATGATCAATTCAAAATTTCTCAAAAGACGAAAAGTCTGGTAGCGTCTTTATAGCTGTATTATACTTTCCAAACAATGGAAAGTTAAAGAAGTAAGATTGATGCAACCGAATGTTGTTTTGGTCGAATGTTGTTTGGCCTACTCTTTTCTCTGATATAATTATCAGATATATTAGGATAAAATAACTTACAAATATTCTTTTAAATTATAATTTCATGTAATAATAATATTCTCTCTCTCTCTCTCTCTCTCTCTTTACACACACACAAACACACACACACACACACACACACATATATATATACGACAACTTAGAATAAATTTGTAAGAACTTAAAAACAAATTTTGTAATTTCAAGCGTTTTCTATCAACATTACTGAGAGAGAGAGAGAGAGAGAGAATTTTCTTGCAATCAAATATGCTAATTGTAAGTACCAATAGGTATGTATACTAAGTAAATATATAAAGTAAAATACTACTTATAAATATTTCTACAATAAATGCGTGAATAATGTATTTTTACACATGTATGGTATATATCAATGCGGTATCATATTTATATAATATATTTTTGTTAATAATAATATATTATGCTGCTATGTGTATTTTTTATTATAAATCTTTGAGTATAGTTTTCTTGTTTGCAAAGCATTGACACAGCGTAGGAATAACAGTTGAAAAACATTAACAATAAGTTCTCAATACACGAGGTACATATGCTTACTTAGGGAGAATTTACATAAGATAAGATATGTCGACTTTAACGAGAGAAATACATGCACGCGCACAATACACTAGTTACATCCCTGGCCCTTTCTAGGTCTCGTCCTGTCCTCCACCTACACGAAGGACGGAGGACGGTATTGATTAAATTCACCGACGGCCATTTTGTCCCGGCGCCCTATTGGCTGACGTCCATTTTGTCCTTTCTGTCCCCTCTGTCGATGAAACCATAATTGTTTCTTCCTTTTCTAATGACAATTGTCTCTGTTTATCTGTCCTGTTCGCGTTCTTCGTCCCCGATGCACCTCACTAGTCCAATGGAAGACGCAGGCGTCGCGACATTTTCCAGAAATCGGACCATCAGCAATTAGATTTGTCTACGGTGAACCGTTGCGCGCAACCTAATGAACGTTCCTCTTCTGTGTTAGATATATTTTAGCGATGTAAATCACGACAGTCATTATTTTCTGTAGAAAATAGAATATGTGTAAAAAAATTAATATATAATATTGTATTTAATATTTGACATGTGTGGTAATTTTACATATATATATGTATATGTTTGTTTCTATACATATTTTTACTATACCACAGAATATCCTGACAAAGTATTAAAAAATATATGTGAGTGTATGTTGAAATATATAAATCTTGAAATTTGTAGTATCATTCTTTTCAGTTGGCTCAAAACTTCAATTTACCTCCGTATTTCTGCACATCACCGAAGTTGAGAGCTTAAGATTCTCATTTCTCGACTGCTATGAGACTTTTCTCATCTCCCGTCTCAAGTAGTGAATTGAATATAAACACACAAAAGTGTTAGTAGCAGATTCGTTCCGTCGTGAAAACCACGAGAGCAGAGGAAACAAAAAGAAACTCGAAAATAAGAAAAAAACAGACAAGATGAAAAATTGGCATACTTGCTTTCTCTTCAACTCTCTTTTTCCCTCTGACGTCAAGAATGACGTTCATTCTTGGATTGGCGGTGCAGCGACACGCCCTGTTATCCACCACTGCGTTTCGCCCTTCGATTCCCACCCATTCGCAACCAGATAGCCACGCCTACGCAAAAGCACCCCTGGTTGGGGTGGCTGCGTAGGTTGTGCAAGATGAAACTAGGTCAGCTAGACTCGAGGCAGGCCGAGACAGGCCGAAGCTCGAGAGTCGTCCAGTCGTTTTCGGCACGAAGCAGTCCCTTGGAAACCACCCTGAAGCCTATCGTCGCTTCATCACTCCGTTGATATTCTACCCTTGAAGCCTGCGTTTGTTCGGAAACGAAACCAATCCTTATTTGCAATCGCACGTCAAGCAACGTGACTGTGAGGAAAATCCGGTGAAAAAGACACAATTAGGTGAGTAACATAAAACGATGTTAGTGTAGTCAGATTACTCTTCTTCAATTTTCGCAGAAAAGCTCATCATAAATTTAATAAATGCTTTATAAAAAAACTTTATAGTTTTATGTCTTTTGACATAAAACAGTAGAAAAAACGTAATATAAGTAGAAGGTAAAAACGTATACTAAACCAAATCAAATGTGTGTATATGTAAGTATGTGTAGCAGAATTAAAATATGTAGAATAATGTAAAGTATAGTGAGAAATTTTGAGAAATATTTGTTAAACTAAATGAAAGAGATTTCTAACAAATGATGAAATTACAAATTATAACATTTATGTGTAAAATTGCATATTGTTCTACAATACTATTTTTATAAAAACGAATAATAACACAAATGTAAGAAGTCTCACACTGTAAATCTATATCATGATTTTTACTTTTTCATTAAACAATAACGTATAGTATCTACAGTCTGTTTATCTTCTTCAAATGTAATTTGATGGAATGTATTAACAAAATGTAATTAATAAAAATGTAATTTAGTTGAATACGGCGTGTAGTTTTTAACGTCTTATCTTCTAGTTATTTCATATATTTTTCTTATGAGATACATATAAAATAAACAATTTTTTTCTGAATATACATTTGACTAACACGTTAAACGCCACATTACTCATATCTGAGTAAGGTTTTATTCATTTTATGTGTGACAGTTTTGATCATCTAAGTAAAATAAATTTTGCCAAGAACTCGCAGGTTATTTAATAATGTAATAATTTTTATTATATATAAAATCGCATAAACCTAATGATTTAGACCTCGTAGATAACATATCCGATTTCTACTGAGCGTTCAACGTGGTCATTTGATAAATAATAATAGAACAAAAGTAGTTTACATCTTTATAGTAAGAAGAAAAATGTTTTAGAACTACAAGCACGTCTAAATTATCAACGTGGTGTACACTTCTTTTTCGAATACATTCATTAATTTTGCATGTTTCACAAACATTTTAATCTCTCTTTCATATCTTTTTCTATTGCATGTTTTAAAGCAATGTGAGAAGAACTGGTGGATGTCTAGATGATTTTCTTGTATTCAGTCTTTCTCTTACGCTCTGTGAGTTCAGAGAGCAAAGCAATCCGAAACGCCTGATAAATTTTGAAGAGCATCTTTTGGATAAATAGAACACAAAGTGCAAGTGATAGTTTACGTTTGCTTATTTTAAGCATTGCTGATTTATAGGCTTACAATAAACAAATATAATTTAAAACCAGAAAGATTACTTCATAAAAGTATGCGTTACCGCGCGCGTTATCGTTCTGTTTTCTGAAAAGTAACTCGTCAATGTGACCAAATAGCTTGTAATTTTTCAACTAAATCATGCATATATTTAAAATGGGAAATAATAGTGTGTGCATTGTTTAACTTGGAACTTATTTTATAACGTAGGAGTACGAAAGCTTTGTGTTCTACGAATAAAATAAAATAAAAAAGATAAAATAAATAAAAGACATAATAAAAGACGACGAACACTGTACTCTCTGTCCATGTTTCTTCAGTCGCCCAGCCTGTCGCGCTGCCACAGCGATGACATTCTCGTTTAATAATTTCGCAATTTCGCTGAAACTCGCCGAAGACTCGGCGTCGCAGTACGTCGTGACTGAAGCGGAACCTTGTTGTTGACTGTTGTAGGGACTGTTGAGGCGAGGGACACAAGCAGAGACATGGACAATGTGCAAATGATCGGCACTAAAATCACAGCAATCAAGGAATACTTATATGTAAGGCATCCACATCACACGTCATACATCGCGTGCTCATTACGTCTCACTCATTTAGTGAACTCGATGTCGACAATGTTTTTATATTGAATAGTTGTATTCCGTCAGCATACCAAATATCACTTTGATAACTTGATGATTTGCAGTCGGTCAGACAAGCAATGAGTTCGTCGTCTTAAAAAAAAGTAATTTTATCCGAAGTTTGCAGAAGTTCTGTCTTCACAAAATGCGTGAAGTTTGTTTAAAATTTATTTTAAGCGACACACGTTTATCAACTTTGATATAACAGCAGAAGGTTTTTGACGTTGAAAACATTGTCGACAAAATTATTAGTAGTTTCCTTGTAATACTATTTAGTTTAAGACATAATTCAGTTTTAGTTTATTGATTCTTACATATATGTATATAGCAAGTGTTACTTAATATTTATTATAATTTATGTGGTTAACATACAAATACATTTACATGAGGAAGAATTCAATTTGTGTTAGTTTCGTTGATAAAAAGTTTTGCGAAAAAATATTATAATGGTGAGATTTATTTTGCTCTTATTAAGAGTTTTTGCGACAATATTATCTTGTAGGTTTATTTTACTCTTATTAAGAATCGGTCAAACTAATTGTAAATTGGTGCGTTAAATGCAATTTAAGGAAAAAGATCTTTCTTGAATTGGATTTCAGAATTTCGCACGAACGCACTCACCTACCAGACTAATGAGTTCCGAAAACACCTACGCGCTCTCCAAGGAGCATTGCAATTTGAAGTACTCGGGTAAGTGATAATTAATATTGAGAGTGTCTTCAGTCAAAGTTGATTAAAATATTCTGCATGCACTTGATGTACAATTTAATATTTTGCAAACGTACTTTACAAATGTGCATGAATTTCATATAAATATCTTTTTATTTTTATACAAATTTTTCTCTATACTTTCTTATACACGTGATAATATTGTCAGCATTATACAATGTTTAACTTGACGTATAAAAATCAGGAAACAAATTATCACGATGATAATCGGTACATTTTTACCGAAAGCCTAGGCTTGGCTTTTCGAGAGAGCAGGATCCAGAAGTCACAATATTGTCCCGATTTCGCGAGGCTTTCGGATCGGAAGGGTGCATAATAATAGAGCATTTAGAATTATTCCGAAGAGGCAGACCTCGAGAGTGGCTGAGGACAGATTACACGCCGCAGGGATGCGGAAGGGTTTGTCGTGTTTGACATTTGAGAAGTGTTAGCGGGCGATAACGCGCTTGTCGCGCGCAGAAATTTTGATTTACTTCAAGGAATTTTTGCGCTTTGTAATAGCGATCTTTTCTTTCGTGAAACAATTTGCGATTGTGAATCGAACATTTACGAATACTCAAATACGCATTGTAAACGCGAAATGCACTGTTGCTATAAATTTAGATCATAATCCGACTTATAAATCGGCGTGACTAATTGCCACGTGTAACAATCCCCAGAAGGCACTTTGATTAAAGTCGAAATGCGAGGGTCTAGCCACATCTGGTGCCAAATGACTATACACGCGATATATGGAGTCCGAGCTCAGTGATACGCTTGGGAAAATCTATAGGATACCAATAAGTTGAGAATCTTTAATATTACTTAGTAAAATAATTAATAATCTCCAACTTGATGTGATATTTTATTTGCTTATGTGTAAAGAAAAAAATTTTTTATATACAAACTGTTACTTGTTCATATACAGTTGTAACTAATTGTAAGATGAGACAAAGCATCATGCAAATAATAACATAATAAAATCATGAGCAATTGCATCACTATTTGTATTTCAAGAGTGCTATAAACCTCGAAAAAAAGACGAAAGTCTTTGAACGTTAGATTGATGGAGCTGGATTAGCTAGATCCGACCGCTGGAAGCCGGGGATTTCTCTTGTCTAACCATAGGCTCAAGGTGATTTACCATAAGTTTTCGTACGCCCTTCATTCTTTATTCGTCTTTTACGATTATTGAAAAAAATACTCTTATCGATTAAACGGGAAAAACCAAAAAAAAAAAAAGATTCTCTTGACGGTTACAAGATTTGTGCTTTAAATTTTCAATAATTTTTTTTCACTCAAACAACGGATTAATTTTGGAAAGTGTAATAAAATTGTTACTTTAGCTTTATAATAAACAGCTATATAATAAACAAGTAAACTAAAGAAAAAATCGAAAAACCTTCAAATTTTTAATTGACAATCCCTTAAGTCAGCTGAGTTTTACTATAGCAATAAAGAATATGATTATACTTTTGTTTAACGCGCGAGTTTAGTGAAAAAAGCAATTTTATATTTCCTCAACACATCTCTTTTAACACTCGCTGTTTTAAAATGCTAAATAATAATTTGAAAGCAAAGTCCTATAGTAGCTCAACTGTTTATCCATGGGATCACTTTAATGCAATGAGAAACGAGGGGGATGGTTTGCACTCTGTGGGATATTTTATGGTTACTTCGAGGTAGAAAGACAGTTCAATTTACCGAGGATTTACCACGAGCACATTGAAACTGTTCCGTTGCAATGAATTTGTTGTGTCTTCATTTTCCCGCGTTTGTATGAGTCAATAATCTGCTATTAAAGCTCTTGTCGATGTTTCGTTTAATATTTATTTATAGATTTATAAGAAGTTTTTGTATTTTCTCTTTCTCTCTAATGCAATTTAAATAAATCTAAAGTTCAAGATATTACGATATTATGTAACGCAATAATCGCATGATGCATGATTAAAAAATAATTTGCGTGTTGTGTTATATATTATGACATTGTTTTACTACTACATTGAAACACAATGTTACATCACGAAGGATTGGCTGGAACGGAAGGAAGAGGAGAAACATGAATGAGATGGTGTCATCCCACCAAACAAATGAGAGTGTGTCAATATAGGTCTATACTTTCAATTGTTTGATGAGGTGAAATCATTCTAGTCGCGCCGAGGATGATATCAAAGTTACGATGGTAGGTCGAACATGGAAGCAACGGCCGCAAAAGGAGGTTCTTTGTCAATACGGTATCAATCGATACTACTGTTGTACAGAAGAGATTTCACTTGATTCTAACAATGAAAAGGTTATTACAGATATGTCATTATAGTGCGCGTTATTAATTCATTATTATTCATTTTTGTTATTAATTATGATGACAATTCGGCCCAGAGATATTTCGATATTGACGATTATATAGTACATCATCACTGCGTTTTTTATCAAATAAAAACCAAAGCGTACAGATTTGAAATATTTATATTTTGTTTACAGATATCCTGCCACAAAATGTAGAAGGATATCCGGCGACCAGAGAATTTTTGATGAAGGTGGTGGATATCCTGTTAGATTTCATCAAATCAACGAATGACAGAAATTCTAAGGTTCTCGATTTTCATCATCCCGCTGACATGATGCGCATACTCGACTTGGAAATTCCTGACACTGGACTAACTCTTCAACAACTTCTGCTGGATTGTTCAATGACATTGAAGTACCAAGTAAAAACCGGTAAGTAAGAATAAAGCTCGTGATACTCTTCTTTTTTATATAGTTCTATTTGTTAATTAATAGCTGATTTGCTTACATTAATTAATTATTAATGTAATATTTGTGGTAAATTTTTTTAAATAGAAGAAGTGCACTTTGTGTTAATTTTTTTACTCGTGAAAAAAATACGAACATACACTCGTGCTCAGTTGCAAATAATTTTTACTGTCGGTTGTTTAAGAATAAAAAAGAACGTTGCGCTTGTTACAAATAATTTTCCTTCTTTTACTTTTAAACATTTTTTTCAATGCAAAAGTTTGTATAGCAAAATTATTTTAAAAGTGAAAATTCAAGATGCATTATTAGATATATACATATATATAGCGATACTTTTCGAGAGTGCAGATAAAAAATACTGTAAAAATGCAGGCACCCTTGTCAGGAAGAGCATTTTAGCACCTCCCTATATCGCACGTCCGTATTCTCGAGGGTGATAAGCCACATAATTTCATATTCAATTTCGCATACGCAGGGGTAAAGATAAGGTGGCGACAGACATCGGCAATGAAGCCAGACAGCCATTGGGCAACCCTCGAAATATACACACTGTGATGTCGTGTTTGTAATAAATAGACGAACGTACAGAGGGTTAACTAAAAACTGAGAGATATCTTCGTATTACGTGTCGAGTCACGTTTTGCATCATACCGGAAGTTTGATAAAACATGTTTCATTAGATAAGATTTTCTATTATTTTTATTATTTGCACATAATTAAAATTTATTTCACATAAAAGGTGTTTTGAACATTTGAGACTAATTTGTATTTAAATATTAGTTTTGCAATGGCTTTCAAATATTAATCCCACAAATCTTGTGATAAATCTAACAAGTCTATTCGAAATATTTCGATTTAGTATCTGCTAAATACGAAGTAAATGTTTCTTGAGCGGGCGAAATAATATCGGCTCTCAAAAATATTGCGACAACAACATCGATCTGTATCTAAGCTTGGTTGTGATATGGTAGCTGAGTTGTGATAAAGGTCTCGTGAAATACCAAGAGTCAACCGCAAATCTCCCTCGCGCGTGCGAAAATTCGCTATCTCGATAGGATTCGATTACCAGCCTGAATGGATGGTAATGCACAATGGAGAAGACCTAACCAAACTTGGGCTAGGAATCCGTTCAGACTGCAGTCCATGTAAAAGGAAGCGAGGGCCGCATGATCACCCCCTCGGTACGAGGGCGCGTGCACGATACGTGCTGACAAAAACTCGTTATTAGATTATATACCGCAAGACTCCGAGAGCCCTTTGGAATATCGGTTTGGGAACAGTCTCTACAGATCCTCAACTACTGGAAACCGTTCTTGAAGAAATATCAATCGATATGTATCAATATAGAAATCGTTCTTAGAAGGGCGGACATAACAAAGATATACTTGAAAGAAATCGTTAGCACAGTCGCAACGATAAGTGAAAAAAAGTTTTTTTTAGCAGATACCGAAAATAGTGAAGGAAAACAATGCATTTTTAGATATTGTCATAAACATATCAAAAATGCAGCTATTTTTGACAAAATAACAAAATTTTTATGTTTCAAACTAAAACATCTATAATAAAAATATCTATCTATAATAAAAATATCTATCTGTAGATAATATAGAGGAATCTATCAATAAATTGATTTTGAAAAATATAATCAATACATGAAAGTGTCATATATTTAATGCAAAACAAGTATTGCTTAATATAATTAATCTGTGATTGTATAATTTACAAAAAACGTCATATATACAGCGCAATTGCACTGCGCCACACGAATAACGAATTCAATAGAATTGGTGTAATTAAGAGCCATTTCTACACGATTTTTCTCCAGTAAGAGGTCGAGGGGAAACAGTAAATAGGGAGCAAACCCCAGCTATAGGAGATGGTACACTTGTGCCATAGGAATAGCGAGATTTCGCGAAGCTTTTTCGACACGGCAGCAGTATCGGAGCGGAAGAATTTAAATTGATATCGATAGTTCTTCCGTCGTGGAATGCGCAAATCGGTTCGTCACGGAACGTGAAAAATGCCGTATTACGTGGATGTTTGCACGATGGTAGTTTCTATTGAAAAAACTCAAGCATATCAACATTTAGAATATGTGTTGAGTCTAGAATATACATTTGTTTTCTTGTCTGACTATAAAAATATACTCATTTCTATTTTTTAATGTGTCCTCAATTTCAAGTACAAAAAATTTTTCAATACTTACATACATCTTATAACAAAGTCGAAGACAACAAAAAATATTTTCAAAATAAATAATATTTTAAAAGTAACATTTCAAAATGAGAAGTAATTAAAGAATATGTCCATTTTTCAGAAACACATAACATTCCTGTCGTGAAAAAAAGGTTGCAAGTTTCGACTATTTCGAACAAGGTGATTTGTAAAAGTAACATATTGTAACACATTATTTTGTAAAATTTTTTATAGCATAATATAACAGCAACGCCAGGCACAATGTTTCCTTCTTTATGAGCGGTATGATTGATCGTGCGGCATTAATGTTAAGCCCGAGTTACACACTTCGCTCCATACAAATCCCGAGCCCTGTAATATATCACCGCAGCCTGTTCGTAGCAGGTTCTCCTTACGTTCTTCTCTCTTTCTCTCGGTTATGCGGGGGCAGAAGCAAATTAGTCGGAAAATGATTCCCTGGATAGCATAATTGTCGTACGAACTGTCCGATAGTTGAAACAAATCATTTATTGTATTGTAGCGGAAAATCGCAATCCCTGTTCGGATCAAGTTAAACTAAGAAAAAACGATTTCATAGAAAGGAAAAATCAAGATAAATAAACTAGAAAGAAGTAGTTGTTTAGGTCTCTCATAATAATATCACCTTTTTTGTGGATTTTATAATCTTTTATCGGTAAAATAACCGAAAATTATTTACAAATTTAAAGAAAATTGCAATATTGCATCTTTGTCATCTTTGTCATCTTTGTTATTTATTCATATAATATCTAGATATCACGCACAGAACACAGAAGCAAGAAAAATAAATATCAGCGTTCGTAACATGAAATAATTATAAATTCAAATTAGAGAATTTCAATCGGTGATATTACAGTGTTGGTATGATTCTAACATTGCGATACAGATCTGCATAATGAAAAACGGCTTATCTTGAACCAGTTGGCTGCACGTGTTTGTTTTTCCTAGACGGAATGCCGTGTACAGCGTTTGAGAGCCTCTGCAAACAATCTAGTCGAGCAGCGACGCGTATGACGCGCAAAATGCGGGCGCTTCGGACCATCGAATCCTTCTCCACCCTTGGACGTGGCGCGATTCTGTCGCTTCTGTCGGGCTAGAAAAAGAGAGGAAATCATCTTCTCTCACCCCACAACCGGACGCGTGCCACGATACACAGACCGAGATAATTGCGAATAACAGTACGACAAACGGCTCAAATTCCACCGTCTGATATCGCGTCTGAGGTGATTTTCGCGTCGAATCTTTGATAGATACTTGAATCAAATGACAATTTGTTGCATTACATTAGTTTTGAAATCTTTTTCTATGTACAATTTAAAGTAATGATATATGAGTAATGCGAAATTAATAGAAAATTTTAAAATAAAATAAAATAAAACTTAAAATTTTAAAAAACAAAAAATGTTGATATAATATAAACATATCTGATGAAGACACTAAGTAATATTTGCCGCAATAATAACACAAATTTTTGCTAAAAAAATATCTGTAGCTGCTTTATCCAGATGTTTTTCACTAATGGAATCCTTTTAGTGGAAACACATGGTCCGTGTTCATGAGTTCTCTGACAAGTATCGAAGATTATCCTTCTAGAGACCTTTAACGTCGGTTCGACTTTGCCACGCGCTAAATCCCAGGATCAGGATAGCCGTCGGCGAAGGGGAGTGTTCGCATTGGCGGAGATCGGTGCAATGTGTCAATCATTACATAAAACCAGAGGATTAAAACGCGTCTGCCGTCAAGTATCCAAGATTTGGACGTGCGTTCAAGTATCGCGTTAATACATAGAAAAATGTCTAGTTACTAGACATTTTAAGTACTAAATTTAAAAAAAAGCCTGTTTTACTTTTCGATATATCGTCTTTGATATGTCAGTGTGGGTGCGTTGTGCAGGAAAGCGTAAAAGTACCGAACACACAAAGGTCAAAGTCTTTTCGATACCGGATATTCAATGAAGTGAATCCATCATACTGCAAGGATCAAGGGATCTACGTTATTCCAAAAGGTGATAGCAGTCGGAGAGTTTCCTTTATACGATGTCTGTTTTATTGATTATTTTTGGATGAAACATGAGGGAGAAAGAAACATGAGAAAATATTCTTCTTAAATAGTTATTATTTGTCTTTTCATTTAACACCTTCTCTCGAAACTGGGTTTTTCATTAACATTTTTACGTTAATCTAAAATAAACGCAAATAGCGGATTATGAAGTTGACATAGCTATAGGTGTTTATGCCAAAAAGGGAAAGAGATAGAGAGAGAGAGAAAAAGAAAGAAAAAAAAAAAAAAAGAAAAAGAGAGAGAGGAGATAAAATACTCGCTCCCCTAGTTGCATCAGAAGGCTGGGCTCCCATCAAACAGAAGCATTAGGCCTGATCCTCGCGTGATGCTCACCCGAGCGAATGACAACGTACTCGGGAAGAGCTTAAAGCTCTCTCTCTCTCTCTTGCCGCCTTTTCTCTAGCGTGCCTTTAAAAGTTACGCGCCAAACTTCTACGTCGCGTAATAATACTACTCAGGACACGTGCCACGTCAGTGTTATTAATTACTTTGCTATTAAGAGTCACTTGTCAACAATCACTGTATTTGCGACGGGCAGTGTGATTTATCGGTGTGGTAATAATTAATTTTTCGTCGCTTTTGCATCTCGCATTTTTTTTAACGAGAAACATTCTCGCGAAATTTTTACAAATCGCTAGTTACGTGAAACGGATAATTTCTGAAAAATGTCCTTGTTGTACTATTGTAGGACATCCGCATTTCTTTAATCAACTATCATGCGGCCTCGATTTAGTGTCCATGGCTGGCGAATGGTTAACTGCAACAGCGAACACAAACATGTTTACCTACGAGATCGCTCCCGTGTTTATTCTGATGGAAAATATCGTTCTACAAAAAATGCGCGAACTCATAGGCTGGAACTGCGGCGATTCCATCCTCGCTCCAGGAGGATCTATCAGCAATCTTTACGCTTTTCTCGCGGCCAGGCATAAAATGTTTCCGTCGTACAAAGAGAAAGGACTCTCTGCCGTTGGAGGGCAGTTAGTTATGTTTACGTCCGATCAGGTATGTGCGCAAATATAAAAATTTAACAAAGTTATTCTTTTCTCTTTTATTTTATAAAAGTGCAAGTTTTAAAGTAAGTTTTAATTAATATAATCTAGCCCCAGAGAGAGAGAGTTAAATAATATGCAACAATAAACAATAAACAATATTTTTAAAAAGTATGGAAATTAAATTATTTTGTTCTCTGTATTTTACAAACGATGATTTAAAAGTTATACAGTGACAGAAAGTACTTTCTATCTTCTATTAAATACGTGGACATTTTAAAAGATTAACATATTTTGCAGACATAAGAAATTAAAAAAATCGGAAAGATTACGAATAGCTGGAATTTATGTTCACAGTGCCATTATTCTGTGAAATCGTGCGCTTCCGTTTGTGGTCTTGGAACGGATAACTGCGTCATGGTGCCTAGCGACGAGCGCGGTCGCATAATTCCGTCGAAGTTGGAAAAATTGATTCTAGAACGCAAGGCTAAAGGTCACATACCTTTCTTCGTAAATGCCACTGCGGGAACAACTGTTATTGGTGCGTTTGACCCCATTCCGGAAATTGCTGATATCTGCCAAAAGTACAGACTGTGGCTGCACGTCGACGTGAGTAATGACTCTTCAAACAATATTTAGAAACGTAATGTCAATCATCTCGTACATAAATATCTTGTATGTTTTGTTCAAAAACGAAAAAAAGAAAAAAATATCAACAAATTGTGAATAACACATATAAGATAAAGATTTTATTTAAATTATTTATCAATTATTAAAATAAACAATCAAATAAAGCAATATAAAAGGATTTTAGTTCTAATCAAATAGCTTTAAAAGATATTCCTTTAAGCAGTAAGACTTGTTTCGAGCCAAATGCGCTTATATCATCAAGTCCATTCAAACACAATTTAATCTGTAAATGCCAAACGCGTAAGAGCTTTAACGTAAATAATAAATGCGGGAAAAGCGGCAGAAGTTCTGTCAAATCGCGGATAAACTGCAGGGGGAAACCGGAAAAAACATTGATTTATAAGTCACAGATTTAAGAAGAGCTTTAACAGAATCTTAAATTCTTATTCATCTGTCAAATACATTTTTTGTTCATATACATGTTCATATACATATGTTTCATATACATATTCTATATCTAGTTTCATATATTCCATATCTTTAATTTTTATTCCAGGCGGCTTGGGGTGGTGGACTGCTTCTGTCGAGAAAGTACAGACATCCGAGACTGACTGGCATCGAACGGTAAGTCATTTTATTATTAAATTGCATTATTATTTTAATTAATTTCTCTTCTGACAAACAGACAAGTCTTGATAATAAATAAAACATGACTTTTGTCAGTTAAATTAAATTTCTTTTTATAATTTTTTGTTATTAAATCTTTTTATAATATTTCTAAATATTTCTCTGCGTTATGTGTAATATATGTATAATATAATATATATAATATATAATATATTATGTATTGTATATATTATATATTATATATTATATTAAATATATATTGCAAATTTTTATTATTTATTTGTATTTTTATTGTATAATTATTATTTATGTCATTTTGTGATATTTTTCAGCCTGAGTATCGTGCATATATTTTCAGTTTAGGGGAGATTTGATCCACGCATTTTATAGTTTTATTGAGGATTAGATAGATTTAGTTATGATAGACTTCTTTGAAAAACGCCTTCAACCTGATATATATCCGCATATGCGGAATAAAATCAATACATCCCTTTTGAGTTGTCTGCAATTCAAACGCCGGGCGTCGAAAGTGATTTTGCATGAGAATAGTCGAAGGCAATCATCTCCTAATATATGCTCGCATAAACCGATTAATATTCTACGAGAAGCTGGCACTTAAATGATTTCTTAGCATCAATAAAATCTTGTCGATAAGAAAAATAGAATATTTATTGTGAAAAACAAGAAAAATATTTCATAGTTTTATATTTTGAATAAGTCAATTTTGATGCTAAAAATTATGAGATAACAATGTTTATTTTTTCACTTGATATTTTAAACTGTTTAATCCTAAATCTGTCTTAAATCTGTATAAAAAAAATCTATAAATAATCTATCTTTAGAAAAAACTACGCGCAACTTTTCTGATTCACCTTGTATATCTACGGATACTAACTGAACCCTCCGAGCTGTGATAGGGGTCAGGGGTACGAGCGAGGTATGCGTGGGGTTGGCGAGATTAATCCACGATTTGCATCCAGACGCATCTGCTCCCTCCAATTCAACAACGGACAATCCCTGACCTGAAAATCGCGGTGCAAGGAGTCTTTTCAAAATGATTTATATACCTACACAAAAGAGACAGTAAAATACACATCCGTGTCTGTCACGTATTCCAGAAATGTTGATAAGCAGTATATAATTACATGTGTTTACAAGTATTTATGATAAATAATGACAATGCGATAAAAATATAACAAATTGTTATTTTTCATTTATTATGCAAAATTTCTCTAACTCATAGTTCACGCACCGCAATGTATGTGATTACAACTTAAAATTAGTTGAAAATTGTGTTCGAATCACAAGTTATTATAACTTTCGCAAATAATGCGTAAGTTTTTTTACGCGGACTGTACTGCGACGAGAACTTCCTTCCTGGAAGTCTTGATTAAAATGGCAAACGAACGGCGTGCAGAGAAAGATCCGACGCACGAGCAACAGCTGGATCAGTTCCCTGGAGCACATTTGCAGAACAGAACTCTTCTCTTATATCGACGCGCCGCGGCGCCGTGCCTTCCTCCGCAAGGCTGAAATAAAAGCTGGTGCCTTGACAATGCTGGATTAAACTCGTACAAAGGGAACTGCCTCCCTCATTTGCTCGCCAGGTTCCTCTTTCCTCTTGGTCCCCCTCGCATCCGCGTTCCAGATTGTGTAGAAAGGACGTCGTGATTTTACCTTCTCGGTGAAGTCGAAATTATCGGTGAACTTGAAAGGGCAAACTGAGAAAGGCTGTGCGGATATATACATATAAAGTTCGAGTTGTTACGTCTTTATTTGTCAAGGACAGTAGTGATATTATCTGTTCTCGACCTTCGTCAAGTGAATCAGTTTTAAAAATGTTATAATTGATATAATTTTTACTCTCTATCGTCTCTGTGTGACTGTGAAGTCACATATCGATATATCGATATTCTTTTAGTCTAATTTGATTTTTAATCGCAATGTGACATACGCATCTTGTTCTGTCACCTTTTTCGTAAGCAGATTTTTTTATCGCAAAATTGTCAAAAAAATAATTACTTAATTAATTTAGTAATAAAAACATAAATTTTGTTATACTTACAAAAGAAATTCTCGGGCTATAGAGGCTTAAATTTTAAGCTTATCATTAATCTCTTGAGAAAAGTAAATTGTTATATATATTTGAGTCTCATTATTCTCTCTTTTTCTCTAAAAATCTTTTAAAAGTTTTCTACATTTAAAACAGGGAATTCTTGATTTTTATTTCTGTGTAAGATTAAATTTTTTATAATTTTAATTATTTTTTTACGTAAAAAATAAATATGAATGCTGACGTATGTAACATTGTATGTGAACTTTTTCTTTCGATTATTACCGAATCAGAAGTATAAAAATTCACACTATCTAATGAAATTTTTGCAAGTGTAATCTGCACACATTACGCTCAAGGGTGCGGGTAATTAACATCCCTTGTAATATATATCGCGCGCACAGCTTTTGGGGTTGGCACCTCGGACGAATTTAAAAGCGAATGGAGGGCTACCACGCGCGCCAGCTCCAGCTGCGAATCGCATTAATCACTCAAACTTTATACGCACTTCTCAAGTACGAACTTATCGGACGTCTTATACAAAGAACATTTTCTACCTCACTATTGATTTGTTATATATAAACGTATAGCACATACATGTTTCTCGACATACAAAGAGGACATGTTTGCGAACACATAAAAAGATCGCTTGTCGTAAATTTGCAAAGTTATATACGTTATGTTTTATTGTAGCAAAAGAATATAAATTAAAAAAGTTAAATGTAAATTTGATAAGAAACAGGAAACATTGCGCAAGTTTCATTGAACATAAACGAACACAGAAGTGTGTTGATCTGCAACATGAAGGAGGATGCGCACGTGTAAATAATGGACAGCGTCTGCTAACGACACGAATCGCGCTTCAAGGGTGCTCAAAGACTACCCTCGTATCCTCTACGGAGCATTCAACTGACACGCAAGACCAGTGTCGCGATAAACATGTCACTTGCCAAGTATCAAACGTTTATCATAGAGCACGCGATGCGTATACGCTTACAAACAAGATTTTCATAATTAGAAGACGTTACAATTAAATAATATCATACAAAACATATTTATAATTTTGAATACATTTTATTTACATGCTACATAAATATTTTTATCATAAAATTATTTATTCTTATTTTATACTTATTATTTATATTCTTATTATATACTTTAATATTATCTGTATTCTATTTTAATTAGATCATTAATCGATTTCGAATACAGCATATTACAAAGTCGCATTGAGAAATGTAAACGCGCAAATTCTCACGTATCACAAAGTTGTTTCAAAGCTTAAGAAGGGTTAGAGGTTTTTTACCGCGGAAGTATGAGTCCCAGAAGACTAGGGGATTAAATCCGCGATCCCGTGGCTATATTAATAGCTCTTCTCTCGAATTGATGGACCTCCTTCTGCGGCATAGTGGAAAGATAACTCATATTTTATCCCCTATTGGTTCCCGTGGGAGTGGATAAGAGTTTGACGACCAGCTGAGGTCGGCTTTTTCAATCGGTTTGGCTCGTCGTGGCTCGCTTCGACAGGTTGCTGATAACGCGGGAGAAAAAGAATAATTCTCCTATACTATTCACAAAATATATATAACCCACACTGGATAAATCTTGTTACCATAGATACGTTTCTAGTTTGTGCAAAAAAAGAATTAGAGAGTGAAATTTTTTTTCTAAAAAATAGATTAAAACTATTGTGAGCAAAAATCTCACTAAATAATAAAATATGTTTTGATTTAATTAATCTCAGTTACACTACTAGAAATAAAAAAATTCATATCTTACGTTAAGTTATTATCATTAACCAAGTTTTAGATTTATAAAATACCAATTTTTTGATTTATAATTTTTCAGGGCTGACTCAGTAACATGGAATCCTCATAAACTTATGGGTGCTCTGCTTCAATGTTCTACTATTCACTTTAAGGAAGATGTGAGTTACAAGTTTTGATATATCTAGTAGAAAAAACATATATAAAATTTTATATAGGTATTATAGAATTTATATGAATTAAAAAAAGTAAACGTTAGGAATCTTATCATTCTCAATTAGTAGAAATGTATTATTGCATATTAAGTATTACATTTTTATATCAAGCATTTGTATTCTGATTTCCAAAATCTTACTTAAACTTTCTTTCATTGTTCCGCGAAAAATGCTACAAAATAGATTTTTATTATAAAGTACTTGTGCGAATAGATGTCAACAATTGCATCTGTGACGTGTCCAAGACGTTGCGCTTTCAGAAATATCTCTGTCTGTGTTTCGATGCGTACGGTGAAATTCCTGCATTGCGCGCAAGGGCAACGACACAACACTAGCCGCATTCCGTAGGGGTAGATCTACGTGCCAGGGCGCGCGGCACTACAGGAATTTAATTAAACTAAGAGATAACATATGTTGCCGTCCGTCTACAACGCGCCGCCGCCGGGGAGAGTACATCCCCCACGCAACTCAGTTATTGCTAACTCCGAACTTCCCTTTCGGATATTAAAATTCCGCGCACCGGCTGCCGCGAGATATCCGGGGGAAAACGCGACGTGCTTTTGTTGAGCCCTGTTGCCGTTGACGTTGAAGCGCAACGTTCAAGAAACGCTGTGACAGTCACATTGGTTTGTTCAAGTACAAACGCGCAAAGTTAGAAAATGTAAGAATATTAATTTTTTTTTTTATCAAAAAAACGTAAGTAAATATAATGATTTGTGTAATATTACGCATCACAACTATGTCAAGTATTAAGGGAAAAACCAATGCATTAAATAATAAAAGTATATATGTAAAAATTTACTATATCAAAACATATGTGCAATTTTAAAGATCAAAATAGAATATTTTTCAAGACATATCGTTACAGATGTAGAAATTCGCAAATGATAAGCTGCTTATCGAGCATTAAAAAACAAGAATTGTAAACAATAGTAGCTACTAGTTATAATAATAATGAAGCAACATTGGCGTGGCATGTCCGCCATTTTGTAAATTCAATATCCTGAGTGTACCTCCTCACGCGCATGTGTTGAAAGGATATCGATCCAGACAGTGACTCGTCCTCTTTCTCCTCCTACGGGCCCTCCAATGCCTGTCAATCGGAAATCAGGCGAAACAATTCTGGAGACGTTCCGTTATCGGAAAAATGTTGCACACGTCCGTCTCTCCCGTTTTGAAAGCGAGAGCTGTTTTCATTTTGCAGGGACTGCTGATCAGCTGTAACCAAATGTCCGCGGAATACCTGTTCATGACGGACAAGTTGTACGACGTGAGGTACGACACCGGCGATAAGGTCATTCAATGCGGACGTCACAACGACATTTTCAAACTTTGGCTGCAATGGCGCGCCAAGGTACAACAACTTCTTATATTGTCGCGGAAAGCCGATTTTGCTCTTTCTCGTTACATCGTTGATTTTTCATTCTTCGACGTGCTTACGTCTCTATAGTTCTATGATTTAAAGCCTTACATAAGAGTAAATCTGTTATTTCACTGTCAGGGTACTGAGGGTTTCGAGAAGCATATGGATCGATTGATGGAACTTTCAGAGTACATGGTTAAAAGGATCAAGCAAATGTCCGACAAGTACTACTTGATTCTCGAGCCTGAAATGGTGAACGTTTCCTTCTGGTATTTGCCTACGCGCGTGCGAAACATGCCCCATACTGCGGAGAGAATAAAAATTTTAGGCGAGGTGCGTGTAACACGAGTTGAGAATATCTTGTATAAATATAAACAGCATTTAATACATTTAATACAAGAGAGATCTAGTTTTATTTAATAAAACAATTATTTTCACATGTGTTCGCGTATCTTCAAACAAAAGATATTGCTTGTGTTTTCAGATTTGCCCGATTTTAAAGGGGCGCATGATGCAAGCTGGTACACTGATGGTCGGCTATCAGCCGGATGACCGACGTCCGAACTTCTTCAGAAATATCATCTCTAGTGCCGCCGTGACAGAAGCCGATGTCGATTTTCTCTTGGCTGAGATGGATCGATTGGGTCATGACTTGTAAGACAAATCTGTCCACATTAATCGTACAATATTGCAGTAATTAGATGACTGATACACACATACACACACCAAAAGTTGGCAAAATTGCATCCGTCGTCATGTGATTCACTTGAGTACATTTTTGCGACGCGTTCTATAAAAGAAATATGTACTATAAAAAAATTCAAAGCTTCATTAAAAAAAAAAATCTAAAACTTAATCCACAATAGTCGTTAATATAATAGAAAACAATTTAATTCAATATGTGAATCTTATTGGTGAACAAAACGAAGGAAATGATTGTAGTGAAAAATATTTGAATGATTCTAATGAGAGGCATTTTTGTGTGAACGCTTCTTTATCTTGCGGCCAGAGTTCGTAATAGCAGCCTAAACGTTAAAAGATATTACAAGATATAATATATAAGTTTTCTAGATTTTAACAAAAATACACGGCATATCCAAAGAAACGAAAGGTCAAGTTACAAAGTTAAAAATGCTTCCGGCCGTAAGTTATGCAAACTTGTTATTTTTCGCAGCTCGATGCTTAGAGTAATATATCCGCGCGAGATGATAAAAAAAACTGTCACTCTCTCGTAAATCGAAGCAATAATAGTGTAACATTCGTTTTTATTTTAGTAAATTGTTTTTATCTTGTGACAAGTACGAAAGAAGAATTAGTTTTAGCATGTAAAAAACTATGTTGCTTTCGTGTTAATATTTATAAAATCATTAAGTTTAAAATAATAATTTAAAATAATAATTTAAAATAATAAATTTAAAATAATAATTTTATGAAAACGTTAAATACTCAATTTGTTAAACATTTTAATAGCGACATACTATTGTTCAAGATTATAGAAGACCTTATGATTTCGAATTTATGGCAACCCGATACACACACGCGCTTCGAGTGAAAAAAGCAAGAATGTTGTTTTCGAACGGTTTAGAATTTTACCTAGAACGTAAATGATAAGCTTCTTCTTAGAGCTACTCTCTTTCTGAGCTTAAGCGTTGTTCTGTCCCCGTTGTACGAGTTACAACGAATTTTCGTCATATGCTACGGAAAGTTTGATTGCCGTGGTGCTGTTGGATAACACAATAACATTATTTTTCTCTATAGAAAATACATTTAATGCTGTGCATTATTCTGTTGAGATGACGAAGTTCTAAATTTATTGATTATTTGCGAAAATAACGTTACAAAGATGGATGATTACGTCCGTCTTTACAAATACCTACATGTATATTATAATTTAAACTGTTAAACAAATCTGATCGAACGAAGAGTACTATTTAATATATAGACATATATATATTGCAAAAAAAGTATAAATATATAAATATATAAATATATATTGAAGCATATATATTATATATTTAGTGTTGAAATTTTAAGAAATACAAAAAAAAAAAAAAAAACACAAACCCATGAAAGTACATGCTTTTTCAAATATTTATGCGAACGATTGTCACTCAGTTCGTCGATTCTGTTAAAGATTTATCTTATTGTTTCGTTTTAGCATTGTACAATCACACTATTCTTCGTGAAGAAAAGAGAGTATGATCTTATTGTTAAAGTCAAAGATGTGAACAGATACCTATCACACACTACGAGTCTATGAATTATGGGTTATTATATTAAAATTTATTCACTTAGAGTGTTTTAGAACCGAGTCAATTCCTGTTTTGACTACAATTTTGTTATATAATTAAAATATTAGTAGGATATAATCTTTTCTGATCTCTATTGTTGTACATGTTTTTCAATTCGTCGTTTTCAATTCGTCTTTCAATTCGTTGTTTTACATTACTATTTATTCTATATGATATGTGTTACGAAGTGAATTTCTCACTACGAACGATCCCACAAGAACGTTTCGATCTGTTCGACGATACAACCGAACGATATTCTTTATAGATTTCCGAAACTCACTCGCCAGTACAGAGTATGACAAAGGAAAAAGAAATTTTATCTTATAAGTAAAATAACATATCTAGGTATAATTATACAAAAGAATATGAGTGTATTTATGTACATTTTCGGAACTAAAAAAAAAAAAAAAAAAAAAAAAAATTAGCTTAAGAGGACATACTTAGGACAAAGACACAGTTTAGATCCAGGAGCCGTACTTAGTATATTTGGGGTTAAATTAATGTGGGATTAATCAAAGTAGAGAATAATCGGTATATCCTGATACACTCGTGCAATTTAATGCCAAAGATGTTAATCATACGTAATTGAAATGATTGCGCTTGGCTGATGGATTATATCGGGCGATGTCAATTTTACGAAAGGTACGTAATGTATAAAGTATAAGCGTGTTACATAATGCTGAACTCTGCATCAATGAGGCATCAATGAGGCAAAAACACATAATTGAAAATTAGAATCCAAGTTGTAATTTAATTAAAAGAAAGTATTATTGTAAAGTATATCTTTTGCTATAAAGCAGTTTTTGAAGAGATAACACTTCTTCTTGAGATATTCTCTTTTATCTATATTTTTATACAAAAAGCTGCAATAGAAGATTTTGATTTCTTTTTTCGAACAAGAACGTGAACATATTCTCAAAAATGATCATTTTTAAGATCATAAATCTCATTGTGCAATCATTTGGAAAAATATTAGAGTTTTGATAAAGCAGCCTTAAACAAATTTTGCAAGCTCGTGTCCTGAACGTCGTAAGATATTATCTGCGAGAATTAAATTGTATTTATTGATCCAGAGTTCAAAAACAGAGTTCATTTGTAATCACTATAAGCCAAAAAGCAAGACAAAATGTATTTTTAGAAAGGAAAACGAAGTAAACGAGATTCATCTGACCAGAAATCGATACCTGTAAAGAAAAAAAACACTCTATATATCAAATTGTTGTTATTTATTATTCATAATTCTATCGGCGTTGCGAGTTTTTTTAGTCATAGTCGTTGGCACTGCCGACATATAGCGATCGATGCTACTCATAAACGAATCTTTCCCGTGATTATATATATACGCGTCTTACTAATTCCCGTGTAAATGATCGTTTTTTAAGGAAAGAAAGTGATATATTTGTACGGAAAGTATACTCGTCCCTGTAGACTTCCGATTATTTAAGTTGCGTATATAATCAATCACACGTATATTAGCGTATATTTAAGATACATTTATAATAGAGAGTAGATAAAGATATTTTAGCAATAGTTATTAATAGCGAAATTAAAGTATGTAATAGACCTGTTCACACACAGAAATTATGTTACTTGTACAGTTACAATATGTGTAGAGCTGCACATGATATAATAATTTTTTTGTAGCTAATCGATAAATTGTGAATATGTAAAGGGTTGTATATATATACATATATATATATATACATACACAAAATGCCATTACATTCACATATTATATTGGCGACAGGATTAAATATAAAAATTGTTTTACAAAAGAAACTTTATATTTAATTTTTATGGTGTATTTTATGCGCACACACACATTGCACGTAGTGTATGTATTATGCGTTTCTAAAAATTGCGCAATTTGCAAATTTTATATATCTTTGACATTTTGTTTTTTTTAATATTTTTTCTCGGCATTTACTATTTATTCGAATTTACTGCATTACATTTATTAGATTGTAGATCTCTTCTTGCAAAATTTACGCTAGCGATTACGTTTATCGTCACAGTTTTGTTTTCTTCGATAGTCTACATCGACGAGAAATGCGTGTGTATGTAAACAACAAACAATCTTTCATCTTATGTTATTGAAATAGGGAGACTCTGTCTTTGATAAGCGTAATCAATATGTATCTAAGTTCCTTTAGAGGCGATTTATCACGCCGACTATACAAGTCCTTGATCTCGTTATCGTTAATTGTTAATCCAGTTATTAGTTTAAGTTGGTAACGAAGCAAGGCAAGAAAACAACAAAGTCCCAAGTCTTCCAAGAAAACAATGAGAGTACCGATTAGCATTTAACAAAAAAGCCTCGGAGATATGAGGAAAAAGCTGTCCTTGTATACTGTACGTAATGAGAAATACATTTATATATACATAGAGACAATATATATATATATGTACATGCGTGTGCGACTATTTCGTTAAATGAGAGAAGCGAGAGTATGCGGTGATGCGGGGATGATTGCTGGAACGTAACCACGCTGTTCACGAATATCACCTATCAACCTAATCGCCCTTATTATCCACTGTATATCAATGTCTAATAAACTGCTGTTATCCCAAGTTATTAAAATATGTGAATTTGAATCTCTTCTTTTATCTTTTTTTTCAGAATAAATTATACAAAAAAGAACATACAGTATCACATCAAGTAAATTAATCAACAAATGTTGGTCTGTTAATTGCTGATGTGCAATGCACAAATTAATTAAAATAAATTGAAATAATTTGTTAAAGAAAATTTTTAATTTCACACAATCACTTAAAGAAAAAATAAGCTAGAACATATTTGTTTTAAATCAAACGTGCTTGATAATACGTATATTGAATTAAATATCTGTCTACGTAACTTTATCTAATCAACAGCGACTGAAGTTTACGATTAAAGTTTTTGTGGTATTTGTGAACAGAACCAGTTAAACCGGAGGCTTGCCGATACGTAAACAGACGTATAAAATACATTTACATATATTACACGGCCTGTTGACCTAGAGAGGCAAGCCCACGAACACGTAGAACTTATTTCGTATCGTCTTGTGCTGGAAAATAGTCAACAAGCGAACAGTCGTTCGTACACAGCTGTAACCATGAAATCTTTCATCAACTACTCGGAAGATTGCGATTTTCCGATTGAGAATTTACCGTATGGAGTCTTTTCTACGAAAGATATCGTGAGTAAGATGTTATTACATTGCATAACTAGACATTACATTTTTTTTATTACATAATTTTAGTATTATTGTGTAATTTTACGACGTAGATTATTAATTTATTTTTTTATTAGATGTATAATGACATTTTTCGCAGTTACACAACGTTATAGTAATTTGAAAAATGCAAAAACAATACGTAATACATATTGGATACAAATTATTATACGTTGTTTGTACATACCTATCTAAGCAAAAAGAAATAGCGTGATACCACCAGTTGGCACATTATTATCACTCGATAAGTTCGGAGAATGTTTTTCAACTTATTTTTTATTAGTTTTATACACACATTACATTCTTCTAAAATATTACGTTTGATTTAAAACAAAATGACAATAACTTTTAAGTATTAAGTAATAAAATATGTATAGTATATGTATTATATAAATATTTACGTATAATATTGTTTTTCAGCCTGAAAAGACAATAGGAGTGGCAATTGGCGACGAAATTTTAAATTTGAACGCTATCGCAAATTATTTTGATGGCCCTTTGTTAAAAGATAAGCAAGATGTGTTCTGCCGCGATTGTCTCAATGATTTTATGTCTTTGGGAAGACCAGTGTGGCTAGAAGCAAGAGCGAAACTCCAAGAGTTACTTTCTTCGGGCAATCCCACTTTACAAGATCCAACTGTTCGTTCAAAGTAAGACAGAGATAGCTAATTATGCTGCAGATATAGAGTTTTTTCAAACAATATTTATTGTAACATCTCTGTAATAATTTTTTTAGAGTGTTTATTGCACGGAAGAACGCAACGATGCATTTGCCCGCGAAAATCGGCGACTACACAGATTTCTTCTCCTCTATTCATCACGCAACAAATACAGGAATAATGTTTCGTGGCAAAGAAAATGCACTGACACCAAATTGGTAACGTTTTCTCAATAAATGATTATATGTGCTGGTTTATATATACTTTAAATCTGTTAAAAACTATATAAAATAATTATGTAGGAAATATTTGCCGGTGGGCTATCACGGGAGAGCAAGTTCCGTTGTCATATCAGGCACATCTATAAGACGGCCACGCGGTCAGACACTTCCAATTGAGGACGCAGCACCGGTTTTTGGTTCTAGTAGATTGATGGATTTTGAGCTCGAAGTTGCTTTCTTCGTTGGTGGACCACCTACAAATCTCGGCGATACTATTCCAGCCTCAAAAGCTTATGATCATATCTTCGGGATAGTTTTAATGAATGATTGGAGTGGTGCGATATAATTACGTTTTTCTGAAATGTATATTAATTTTATTTTAATTTGTTTTATTTTCTACATTCAATTTCTATTCTGCAGCACGTGATATCCAAAAGTGGGAGTACGTTCCATTAGGTCCATTCGGCGCAAAAAATTTCGGAACTACAATTTCTCCGTGGGTGATTACAATGGAAGCTCTAGAGCCCTTCAAGGTGCCCAATATGAGCCAAGATCCGACGCCATTCCCGTATTTGCAGCATGACAAATCTTGTAACTTCGATATTAAATTGGAGATAGATCTTAGACGTGAGAATTGATACTTTCTTATGTTTCTTTTCTTTTGGAATATACAAAATAATTAGTAATTATTATTTTTTATTTTGCAGCTCCAAGTGGTGTAATCACAACTATATGCCGAAGTAACTTCAAATACATGTATTGGACTCCGCAACAGCAACTGGCACATCACACTGTCACTGGATGTAACATTAATCCTGGTGACTTAATGGCTTCTGGAACTATAAGCGGAGAGGTGTGTGTTCAAAACATTTCTCTGTATTAATTCTCGGCATGTTTAATGTGATAAATAGTTGTACAGAGTTTTATAAAATCTCATATACTTTATCTATTCTTTCAAAACCAATTATATATTATGCAGCTTTGATTATTTATAAAATTATCTGCTTAGACTTCGGATTCGTATGGTTCTATGCTGGAATTATCTTGGAAAGGAACACGTTCTATTTCTTTAAAAGACGGTACTACAAGAAAGTTTCTTCAAGATGGAGACGAGATAATTCTGCGCGGTAAGAGCAAATATATGAATTATTTGTTGTACGTCTGAAATTACACGGTCATTTTTTTATAAACAATGTTTTGCAGGTTATTGTATCGGTGATGGTTACAGAATCGGTTTTGGATCGTGCACGGGTAAATTGTTACCTGCTCACACTGAGTAAAATGTATAAAAATATATAAAATGTATGAAAATACAAAACACATTTGTTTATACATGTTCTTGCATTTTAATAAACTTCTTCTAGTACGTGTGTGTACCATCGCACAATTCTTTTGTTAGTAGTAAAATGTAATAATATTTGTATATGTATATAGAAAAACATATTATCAATTGTGATTTATAAAACAATTATAAAAAAACAACTTACTATTTAAAAAAATAATATAAATGTGGTACGACGTGAAATGACTCGATTATTGATTGGAACGATAGTCATAGTCAGAGTGGATCAATAAGAAGGCCAGTACAGGTGCAGCCCGAAGAAGCATGGCAGGCGTTCTACTTCGGTGAGTAAATTATACAGATTTTAATTAAAAAAGAAGTTATAAATATATTTTATTTTCCTAAAAAAAAATTATTAACACGCTAAATTATACATATATCGGTTTATCTCTGCTAATATTTTACTTTTAAAAATATAAGCAAATGTCAAGGTCTCACATTGCACTTATACTTACGAGCAGTAATGGTCACGTACTGGAAATGTAACACTTGTTTTTATAGCTTAATAAACATACATTTCGTTTAAGCTTTATTTGCACATGTACACACGCTGTCCTTAATATAGATATGCTAAAAGTTCTAAAAGTAAAATATTGCACGCTATGTATATGTTTGATAATAATTTTATACTAAAATAAGTGTGTAATCTTTTTAATAAAAATATTATTTTACTTTTTTATTTCCTCTTCATTTCTTTTCTACAGCATTTAGTTTGTTATATCTTTCTGTAGAAGTCTTCATAATTTGGAAAGTTCATCAGATGAACCTACCGCTAAATGGACAGTCCCTTTAAGTGACGGAAATCATGTGGTAGAACTCGAACATGGAACGGCCACAGGCCGACGTGTGGTAAAGATCGATGGTGATGAAATAGTTCACAGAGACTGGATGTTTCGCCTGGTCGGTGACGAAGTCTTTATGTTTAATAATACCAAATTCGTGATCAGAGTTGATCCAATGCCAGGTAGATTTTCATCCGGTCTTATTCTTTCACACGAGATGACAATTATTTTAATTTTTAATTAAAGTTAAAATCACGATAAAAAACAACGTTTTATCGTGATACAATTCAATACAGGTCTGAAATATTCTTACTCGTTGTGGGTAAACGGAAAGAGTTATAAGCAGTTCGTTCAGTCGCAATCCAAAATACTGGAAACTTGGTTAGCCAAAGTTGGAAACGAAGAATACAGAATTGTGTTAGGTAATTAACAAGAACGATTGTATATTTGTTAAAATAATTTAAAACTAAATGATAATAACACGCTCGTATTGTAAAAACAAAGAAATGTATCTCAATGTGAGATCAGTATCAAGATCAAAATAATTTAACTTCTTTTCATATAATATTTGCAGACAAACAGGCTCATAATGTATGGATAAATGGACAGGAAATTGAAGTCGAGGTAATTATAGAATTTTAAATCTCGTACATGCATTGAACAATGTTAATTAATTGAGATATTTACTGAAATATGTCTGCATTTTTTTTCTTAAGTTGTAAAACTTCTAAATTATGTTTCAATAAGCTTTTAAAAAGCATGAGCGTAGGTCACTTTAAATTTTGAATATAATATTTGGTATACAGAATGAATTTACGGACGGTGGTGCAGAAATTCTCTTCTCTGTTGGCGATTTACCAGCCACAATCAGGTCTTACAGTTCAGAACAGAAGGACATCGGTATAGCATATGTTTTGTATGTCAATGATGTTGAAATACAACAAGAAGCTGTAATGGAATTGTCATAACAAAAACATATGTTCCGTATTTTAGATAGTTTATTTGTATTTAATATCATGCGTGTCTCTTCACAAAACAACACAAACACAAATGTAAAATAATTTTGAAAAATATTATTCTTAAGGTAAACCTTAAGATTTAGACACTATTAATTAATGTGCCATGTGTAATGTGTGTAATTTTGTACAAAGTATCTAATACATGTTTACTATTTTTATTAAATGTAATAAAATAAATATAATCAATGGAAAGTGTGAATTTATTAGTTACCTCGTATGTTTTGCTACAAATATTTAATTTAGATCTGTTTGGTTATTACACTAGCAGTACTGAAAAATTTATAGAAGACGTTACGTGAACCTATAGATTTTCAGTACTGCCAATAATGACCGAACAAGGTCTTATTAGTAAAATATTATATAAAATTGAAAACAACTGAAAAAAACTTACACTCTAGTTCACGTAACGACATATTCACGTAACAGAAATTATTAAAAAAATTATATATGCAATAGGTGTAAACTCATACACCTATATCGTACACTTTTTAAAATCACATATTCTCAATAATACGTGCAAAACTTTTTAAGTGCAAATTAAACTTGGAGATTTAAAAATGTTTTCACGACAAACCAGTGTTTACAGTTACGGATCTGCAAAACAAGATGAAATCTGTTATGAAGGTGAGGAAACACATATCTGATTATATTTAATTATATCTGAAACGTTTTATTGATTCCTAGATATGACAAACGCGGAACTACAAGAAGCAATCGAAATTGTTGTTCGTTCGAATTTATTGCTAAGGTTAGAAAATGAAATTTACGAACGATATCTCATGCGTCGAGATCCTGAAAGTATTCAAAGTAATACACAATTTATTTAATTTACATCAAATTTTTTAAATTGACGTTATTACAATTTATATTATATTTTAAAGTATAATAATTAAAAAATATTATTAGCCTGAATTTTTTTTTAATGTATCTTTTTCAGCAATAACGCAAACCTTAGAAGCTGCTAAACGCATACAGAAAATCGCCCCTCAACGCAGCCAACATTCAGCTGTTACGAGCGCAGCCGGAAGTGTTTTGAATCTTTACGAAAGAGATGCAGGAAGTATCATCAGCTTTCAATCCGGAAGTCGACATTTCAAGTCGTCAAGTATTTTAACGGAAAAAGGAATACAAAAAGGAATAACAGGAAAGTTAGTTTACCAAACGTTGCAATTTTTATTATTGTCTCGAATTACTTACCAATAATTCGGATAATTGTAACTATAGAATTCCGTACGCGTACCGTATTGATATGATAAATACAGAAATTCGAGAAAGGCAAACAGGACTGATGACACTTGAAGAAATGTGGATGAAGAAACAAATACGTCTGCAAGCACAAATTGAAGAAAAAGAAATTAGCATTGATGAAATTAACAGCTTTAGAGAGGAATTTGAAGAGAATGTAGTGAAAAAAGGCGTAGATAGCATTACTGGCAAAATACCAGCTGAAAAATTTATTAGGTGTTATATAATAATTTGATTAATTCATTCTTGTTTATTCTTATGTAAAGATACATAAGAAAAATTATATATATAATGAATATAATATATTTTCGATGTAGATTTATAGACGAATCATTGAAAGAAATTGATATTACAATAGAACGACTCAGATTGAAAACGGCTACTGTAAAGACTCAAATAAGGAAAGTTAAGCTACAGCTGCAACATAGGAAACAAATAGGCGAGGCTTTACGCACCATAGACTTTGAACAATTGAACATAGAAAATCAAGTTTGCATACGACAAATCGACGAAAAATTTCAGTGTTTGCTTCAAATGAAAAAAGCAGCAGGTAAAGAAATGAATATAGTATGATTTCTTTTTAAAATATAAATTGTTGCGTTTGCAGGTAATTATGGCGTCATGTTAGCAAAGCAGAAGGAAAAATTGAATAACTTAACATTTACAGTAAATAATATAAGAAAGGAGATTGCTTCTAATAAAGAAGAAATCTTAAAATTACAATCGGAAAAAGAAGCTATAAAGATCGAAATAAAGAAATCGAAAGAAGAACTACTGTCCATAACATCATTATCAAAGGACTTTTTTGTAATATTTCTTAACATTGTGATATATGTATATTTTTATAAAACTCTTATGTTTTTAATTTTAAAAATATCGAAGAGCTAGAAAAAAAAATATACGCAATTTATCTATGTTACTTAATTATTTATATAAAACTTATCATTAATGCAGATTCCGAGTGTCATAGATTTCATTAAAGTGCGCGACGAACTTGATAAATTACGTAAAATTCATAAACAATTAAGCAGACAACTGAAGATTGAACAAGTAACGATGAAGTTCAATAAGTAATAACTGTGGAATACAATGCAAATATAAAGTGCTTTTCTGCTGCACAATAATATCATATTAGTATTTATATTACATTGTACAAATTAAATTCTTTAGTTACCAAATATATCTATTCTTTCAATTTTTACTTTTCTGTGTTTAGAAAAAACAATTAACATATTTGTCCACTGTTATGTAATAATATAAATCGTACGTAATGGTGAACATAGTTACGCGTAGAATCCTCTCTTATCATAACAAAAAAAATAATGTGTCTACTTCTACCGTAAAAAATAGATGTACCGTTGTAAGTAATGTGTATGTTCAAGATAGATACAAAGCACACCGGGTCATAACTCCTTTCACAAATCAGAATTTACGTTTTGCAGCTTGTTTGTCAATATTTCAATGAAAGTTATATTGTGAAGAAATAGTTTTTTACTGCCAGTAATTCGTTATATAACATTTAAACTTTAAAGAAATTTTATAAATAAAAAGATTTCTATTTTACTTTTATTACAAAAAAGATATTAAGTAATATGACATAAAGCAGTTTTTACCTAGTAAAAGCATAATTACAATAATTTCTAATATTTCTTGCTACAAGAATTCTTTATTATTAGAGAAAGATTATTCATAAAGCGTGGAAACAACTCCGTGCAACAATTCTTGCACGGTCTTGCTGTCACTGATTACGCCACTAGAAAAGATACAATTAAAATTACGGTATTTCTTATCTAACAGAACAAAGGAAGTGTTCTGAGATTTATATACCGCTGTTTACAAGAAAAAATAAATTTAGTATTACGTACATATTTTATTTCTAATTTTTTATAATAAATATACATACAACGTCTTTGTTGTATATAAAATATAATTTTCTTACCCCAAAACAGAGAGCTTCACATTTGCAGAAAGAAAATTAAAATAAAATAACACATTATTCCATAATAGCGTTACAAAATCTCACACATGTAGAAATATTTTTGTAGATTTAATTACTGTGACACATTTATCCGAGCAATTGCGAAGGTAAAACGATGTTTGAAGATTTTGGCGTGCGCCACGATGCGTTGAGTAGTTACGCTTCACGCACCGATAGTGCCTGTCCCTTCCTCTTTTCGCTCATCCGTCCCGGAAAGACCCGCTGTCTGTCTTTCTGCCATGAATCAGTTTTGTCGCGACGAGAGCATCGAGGCTTCGGTTCTTTAATCAGTACTGAATGTCATATTTGAATCATCATTGTGCTTATCCGTTTGCATTGTGGAAAGTTGGGATTTCTCTTGAGAGAGAATGAAAAATATCTCAAAGTGTGCGAGCAACTCATTATGTCAATTGGTAGTACAGCGATAAATATGCAAAAGGGAATGACGACAGGGATTCGAATTGTGTTTCTTGTCATCCTGTTACACAGAGAAATATATGGAAGATATTTAGAGGTAAAGTAACGCAAGTTCGTACATTTCTTCATAAAAATTAAATCTCCTAAAATTAAATCTTATGCTTGAAAAATTTTATGATAATTGTTTTCAAATATACCTTAAGTTATCTACAACACTTAAAATTATAATTAGCATTTTGTATTTTAATGTTTTACTATTTAAGATACTGCAGGATGTATTTATTTAACTCTCTTTTTAATTCAACGAGAGATGAAGTGAAAAATATATTTATGAATAAATGATATTTATGGGTAATATAAACTTTGTGTTTAAAGATATTTTTCTGCATTTTATCTCACTTAAAGGGTCTCAATGTGAATTTGGGAGACGCTCTTCTATTTCTCAAAGAATATGAAAAGGAAGCTTCGTTAAAATGTACGACAATGACAACGGCTCAGTGGAATTTTGCGACTAATGTTACTGAAGAAAATCGTCAAAAAATGGTGTAACATTTGTGTTTTAAAATTATATTGCTAATGTGTTTATACTAACTAATTAACAATAAATAGTTTACAAATAATTTGTATAAAAATTGTTTAATAACTGATTTGTACCGTTATATTATCAGATAGATGAACAAACACTGAAACTAAAATTTGACCGAGTCTCTTGGCGGAAAGTAGTTACATTTGCGTGGAATCGAATACCGGATACTTTAGCACGAAGACAACTTAAATTAATCGCTACTAAAGGTCGGAGTTCTTTGACTGACGATAAATTTAACGAGGTAAAAATAAAACAATAAAATAAGTATAGCTTACGCAATCTTGTCTATTTAATTATTTAGGTACTACTACTGATTTCTAGATACACCGCTTGATAACCGAAATGAAAGAAATTTATGTTAAAGCCAGAGTATGTCTGTACAAAGAATTTTACGCCAAGTGTAATTTGAGTTTGGATCATGGTGAGCTTTCAAAACTTACAAATTTATAAAAATAATAATATACATACTTTATATGTAAATTATCTTTAGATATAAATAACATAATGGCGCAGTCAAAAGACTATGATGAACTGTTGTATTACTGGCACGCTTGGCACGAGGCAATCGGTCCACAACTTGTAAACAAATATTTAAGATATGTTCAATTGGCCAATCAAGCAGCTAGATTAAACGGTATATAGGCTTTAATTGATTAATAACATGCATGTATTCTATACAAAATATTTATATAATAATATAAACCGTATTTTATAAACTTTTACTCTGTGAGAGATTATGTTAAAAAATCGTGAAATTTCCTGTGAAAGGTTTTGCCGATGCCGGCGATCAGATGAGGGAATTGTTCGAAGACGAATATTTCCAGCAAAATATGGCGGAAGTCATGTCCGCAATAACTCCGCTTTATAAGAATCTTTTCACTTACGTGCGAATGAAACTGTTTGAAAGATACGGTGATAGAATACGACAAGATGGACCTTTACCAGCACATATTTTAGGAAATATGTGGGCCCAAAACTGGGAAAATTTATTCGAACTAGTACAACCTTTTCCTGGAAGCAGAAAACTCGATGTCACTTTGGATATGATGATACAGAACATTACTCCACTAAGGTACGATTTTACAAATTGTACGATGCGTTATATAACACAAGCTCTCTCATAAAATAAGACTAATATTATGAAAGAATATGTTTACGGTTAATAAAGGATGTTCCAAATAGCGGAGGAGTTCTTTACGTCACTCGGAATGAAACCGATGCCGCCGGAATTCTGGAAATTCTCCATATTTGAAAAACCTATTGACAGAGAAGTGAAGTGCACTCCTAGTGCATGGGATTTTTGTAATAAAGTTGACTACAGGTCAGCTTCTATGTAATCGCTATTAATTGTCTGTCATAATAAATTAATTTTTTTAACTTCTAATTCTTCTTTCTCTTTGTGTTATGGAATAGCAAAATTAATTTTTTAATCATGATTTTTAATATAATTGTGTAGAATAAAGCAGTGTACTAGAGTAACAATGGAAGATCTATTATCGACGCATTATGAAATGGCGCATTTGCAATATTATTTACAATATAAGGATCATCCATTATTATTCCGAAACGAAGCGATTTCAGGTATATTGTTTTTGTTTTTTGAGACTCAATATTCTATTAAACTCAATATTTCTAATCATCTAGCTTTTAATCAGGATTTTACGAAGCTGTTGGCGACGCAATTGTTTTATCTGTATTTACTCCTCAACATTTACACAAAATCGGGTTGTACAGTAATTTAACGGATGATTATGAGAGTAATATAAATTTTCTGATGTTACTGGCACTCCGTAAAGTGGCTTATTTGCCATTCGCTTATATAGTTGATCAAGTAACTAACAGTAATAATTTTACAGTTTCTTTAATTATTGATATAAATAATATATTTCAAAACTAATTAAATTTATTGCTATTTATTTTTTACTAGTGGAGATGGCGTGTCTTCAGCGATGGCGTTGAAGATATGACGGCACGCTGGTGGGAATTAAGATTGCAATATCAAGGCATTATTCCACCTGTACCTAGAACCGAAAGAAATTTCGATCCGGCAGCGAAGTATCATATTCCAGCGGATAGTCCTTACACTAAGTACAAATTATAAATGTGTAATTTATAAATGTGTTTACTATTGTTAATAATTATATATAATCAATACATGACTTCTACATTTCTATTGATTTTTAGGTATTTTGTAAGCGTTGTTTTACAGTTTCAATTGTTCCAGTCACTGTGTGAAATTTCTGGTCACACTGGAGAATTGCATACTTGCGATGTTTATAGGTCACGCGAAGCAGGTCGTTTATTATCGTATGTAGCATTTAAAATGTTAAATAATAATTTTAAACTGTTAAATAATAATACTATCATAAAATAAATATTATCAGAAGAAGAAAAAGAGATGTTTCTGTATATTTACAGAGACATTCTGTCGATCGGAGCTTCTAGACCATGGCAAGACGTCGTCAGACAAATGACAAGAGGTAAAACGAGTAGAATAGACGCTGGTGCCATGCTCAATTATTTTGAGCCTTTAAATGCGTGGTTAAAACGACAAAACGAGATGCAGCCTGTCATTGGTTGGATCACAAGTCGCGACGACAGAGGTTGACTTCAAATTAATATTCGCGTGTATTATAGTTTAAAGTATTATTCATTAAAAGTGCAAAATATATCTTCTCAAATTAGGAATCTTTTATTTTGTTTCAGGACTGTTTGCTCAGTGGTATCAAAACAGTGCACAGAACATTAAAATTGGAAATTTATTCCCCTTATTATTATTTGTAATCTATAAAGTCTTTATTTATCAATAGTTATTACATTTCGATGATTCAAAGTTATATTTATATGTGTATAAAATTTTGTACACAGTGTTATAAATTTTATCTTATTTTATTTCTCTCTTTATTTCTATTTCTGTATAGTGTATGTTGTATAATACTTATAGCTATAGATAAGCAATTTCAATTCAAATTGAGCGCGACTTTCTACTTTTTTATATACCTAAAATGTCTACTAATTGTTTTTTACTTTGAAATTTCAAAAATGACACAGTCTTTCCTTATATAAAAAGCGTGTGCAAACAATCAGAATCGATTCTCTCGATCTTGATTGTTGCCTCTTTTCCGCGATGCTGATTCGTTGTCTCGAAGATACGCTTAGTTCACTTAGTTGTATGTACTAACTGTCATTGCGATGATGTTGTACTTGCATATGATAGATCAGGTTA
>QVOB01027790.1:0-37346 GCA_014839585.1 Pseudomyrmex concolor | reverse complement strand
CGTCGGTATAAGAATGACACTAACGCGGTTCAAACCCGAAAAACATCTTTGCATGTTAATACAACACACCGCGAAAGCATCAAATATCATACATGAGAATTATTGTATTTAATGTTAATATCATATGGGAAGTTTTACCTGGTCAAATTCTAGAAGCTCTTGTACTTTCATTTGCATTATTTTTTGCAATTTAACAGCACACTGTAAAGGAAAACAATAAGGAAGATAAGAATACAGCTTTCTTTGAGTTACAATAAATAATTACATCTAAAGCTAATACTATAGTAACAAGATATTTCCTAAACTTTGAACTGTATAATATATGCTATTTATACAATTACCTTATACAGTCGAGAAGTATGCATGTTATATTTCTTAGCATTTTCAAACATGATGTTCATATCTCCAGCTACTTCACTAACAGTACCATATTCACCTCTCTAAAACCAATGATCGAAATGACACATTACAAGAATTCTTAATAAAAAATTTTTACGTATCATTATTATATACATATATAAATGTTACTAATACATACCTTAATTTTTGTACGTATTTGTAATAAAGATATAGGATTCTTAATTGTCTTATAATAATCAGGATATAATCTTTTTGATGGAAGCTTCCAAAAATATTCACTCATTCTTACACCTGTGTGCAACATAATATACAATATACAGAATTATCAATTAAACAATTCTCTAAATTATTGTTTATGATGCGTAGTAAAATAATCGAACCTTGATTATTAGGAGCAGTACGAATAGTTTGAAATAGTTGCCATTGCGGATTATCAGCCTCTTCAGTTTCACCAGGATCCTCTTCCTCGTCGTCACTCTCGTCATCTTCGTCCGGTAATGCTGCAGTTTGTGCTATTAACGCTTGTGCCATAGTGCGATTACCTCTCTTGCTTCTCGTCGATGGTGCGGTTGTCGCGATCTTAGGAGTGTTACTGCCTAGCCCGCTGTCTTGCCTTTTCGCAGCTGCGGTAATTATTTTCTTCAATTGCTTTGCATCTTTATAGATCTGAGAACCGGGCTCGTTAAACTGACAGGCGTTACGACACATAAGCATTAGATCTTTCTCCATATCGCTGATTGAATTATATGCACACTCTTGAATCTTTCTTGCAATGGTTTTCAAATCAATTGGTGTTTCAATTACATCATAATATTCTGGATACAACTGTGTAATTAATGAAATTGTGTAAAAAGCATGATATACAAGCCACTGATCAATTCAAGCATAAGAACTACATACTTTTTTCGATGGTTTGAGTTGAAACATAATATGAAGAGGCCGATTGTTATCAGTTGGATCAGTCGCCGTCATAACTGCTGCGAATAAGTCTTCAAAGAGCTGCATAGTTTCTTCATCGAGATTTGCAGAGCTCTCGGAAGTATCTTCAGCATCCTCCTGTCTTACTGTTGCTTTTCTTGCCTAAATGTACATTGATATATTAACACATAAGACATAATAAGCAAAACATGATACAGAAATTTAGATCCATTTATCTTAAAAATATTTCACACAATAATGAAAGATTTGACCAAATTATGACAATTACCAATCTCCCAACTTTCAGAATAAGTTTTCCTTTGGGTTCCGGATCCTCATACTCTTCCATAATACGATTTTTAGTATTTACACACAATTCCCACAACTCGGTGGCATCTTTGTATTCAGGAGATGTACGCTATAGAAAAATCGCAAAAATAAAGACAAATCTAAATAGTTTACAATTGAATAAACAGATTACAACTAAACATCAGTATATAATCTTACCATATAGAAAGCTTTTGCATTATTCACCATAAGGTGAATATCAGCAGCAAGGTCATCCATATCACGATACTCATCTGTTTTCAGCTTCTGTTGCACTTTTAGGAGATCAATAGGATTAGAAACAACTTCGTAATATCCTGGCTCTTGCCTGCGCTTAGGCACACGTATAAATGCATCACACAACAGGGTTCCATCCTCCTTCTTCTGATTACGAAGTACATCATACAATTGTTGGCACAAGTCACTCTATACACATGGAAAGAATACATACATACATACATACTTAAAACCATGTGAATGTATTCAAAACATAAACATGAAAAGAACACAGCGTGAAGATAATAAATGCACACAGGCGTACACTCACAGGGTCTAGTTTTTTTCTTCTTTTTGTTGGTTCAGGTGGGATATCGTCACCGTCGTCCTCGGTGCCGCGACTCGCCACCGAGGATGTTCTACGACGCTTGTTCATCCTGGTGTATCTTAAAAAGATTACCAAAGATATATTATTAAACAACGAACACTTCCGGCAATCTAACTACAACAGGTTTTATTCATTACATTGTCCAATTGCGTACGGTATAGCATTACAGTGCAAAAACTACTGCTCAGAGTACAATTATTCGGAATACAAATTTGTAAACAAATGTATGTGTGCATACATACATTCGCATACGTGTGCGCGTGTATGTACATAAAAAGGGTTCTTGAACTAAACACCGAAGCTTATTCGTCGAACCGTTGCGCCGTTGTTATCGGAGATACGTCGTCGTTATCGCTAGTACGTGCGACGAGCCACAAGTTCTCGGAGTGATGTTCGGCTTAGCACGCGGCACAGAAACCATAATCCGAACCGCAGCCGACGTGCACCTAACACTCGTGCGGATTCCTCGGCGCGAGACGTCACGTACACACGCGAGAGTAAACGAGATACACACAACTGGGAGCGAAAAAAAATCACGCCGCCATGATAAGTCGCCACTGTACTTCAAAATGCGGTACTGTGCATCGCGCGCGGGCTGTGTGTTTTAAACGTCGCGAGGGACGCGTTTCCGCCTATCGTCCGTCATCGATTAACCGCGTCCGTTTCGCCGGGACGCGTGTGATGCGTTGACAAACGCGCGGCACAGTCGCGACGACCGGTCACGCATACATTTCGCGATTATCCCATTCGGGAATCGCGTCCCGACTGGAATTTGCCGCCATATACGTGAACGGCGCGGATCGCATCTATTCGCATCGTCCCTCGCGGAATTCCAAGAACGCCCGTGGGGACACACCGCCGCCTACCATTTTATTTTATTTTTTTTTTTGAATCACCAAAGTCCCAGTCTATCTCACCTGTCCACGCGCTCTCATGAGAGGATTCTCATTGATACGCAAAACATCTGTACAGAGTATACCCTCCGAAAGCGCAAACCAAAGCGTTACTACGCTCTTCGTCCGCATTCCAGGACGACACACGTCGACGCCATGCTGCAAGCGAGTTACCGCTGATTCGGCTGATTTCCCGGGTTCGAAAACGAGAGGTCAGAACACGATCGCTTGGTACGTAAACCGGGCAGTCGCTCTCGTTTGACGAACAAAAGCTGCGTCGACCGTGCCTACGTGTGCTAATATTACGTGATTGTATTTTATTATACATAGAACTAAAATTTATCTCCTATACAATTACGAATAAAGATCGCGATACGTTACCGTCGGTATAGTAACGTTGAGTTTTCTGTCTTATTCACAACAGATAAATACAGCACGCGCGAATGAAAGCCACGGGAGTAATAACTTCGTTTCGAAAAGAAATTCGACACATTAACGAAATTTTAAATGTAATTTATAAAATTACAGAGGAATTATAGCATGACGCGTGAATGATTCTTGATAATTTATTGAGAAAAAACAGTATTTATATGTTGTATAAAATAACTTTGGTAAAGAGACTGTTGGGTAAATTTCACACATGCAAGTTTCACATATGCCAAACATATGCACACTGATGAATTTTCAAGTTTTGAGTTCATCTCCAAAAAGATGTAGTATTAGAAATTTGTGTGCTCAGTCTAAATTATATCCTACACGCAACGTACAAATATTATCTAAACTCGTTAAGATTAAAATACTTCAGAACTAAACAATACTAATTTTTATAGATTTCCAAAATCACGAACATACAAATTCTCTTTTTAAAAATATATGTTTCAAAAAAAAATGTAATTCTCTTATAAAATTACTCTATAATAAAAAAAAAACCTCACTTTAGATATTTTGAATCTCATTGCTCATTGCATTTCCCTTGACACATGTACTTTACTTCATAAATGCTCTATAATAAACATAATACAAAAAAATACTGCATCAATTAAAAAATGGCATGTAACATGAAAGATTGAATGTGACGAGTAAATTATAATACTCGAGCATTTATCAATAAAGTACATTATAGTATAGATCAGTTTCTACCGACGAATAACTATCGTCGATATTTTAGAACTTGCACAATATATATGTATACATATGTATATATATGAATATGTATGTGTGTATACATTGTATATATATAAATATGTATATGTTGTGTATACATATATATATAAATTCTAAGAATAAATGATGAATAATAAATTTTGTTTGTGTGTAATGATGGCAAATCAATTGCTCTATAACGGAATAATTAGACTAATTTACACAACACTGCTATACTTTCTTATCTACAATTTTTGCAATTGCTAAGTGTGATTCTTAATGTAGTTCTCAAATCCATAATCTCGTTTATGTTTCGCTGTCGCCGTCGAGTTGATAATGATAGCGTCGTAGAGCTGCCAGGCGCAATCTCTCGGTTTCCAGAGCCTGTTCCAGTTCCAAGATTCGCACTTGCGCTTCCATTTCCAGTCTTTTAGCCTGATGCAAGCTCAAGTTGGACATGTCTAAATCCTCTGTGCGCGCGTAACAAAGAATAAAACGGACATTTAACACAATATAATATACAACACAGTGTAAAATGGGAAAAATGTTTTCAAATCACATACCATTTTCCTCGACGAGATGATTACAGCTTTTGGCAGTCGCTACAACGTTCGCTGTCGCCTGAGTAACTTCTCTCGAAACTTTCGAAAGTTCAGTCAAATTAGTGCTATTTCTGTCAGCCTTAACTCTGCTAGCAACTACCAGTTGCGCGGTAGATGCTGCTATTCCTTGCGAAGCGACAACTAATTGTTCGAATTTCCCTTTGCCCGATACAACTTTATCCGCTGCTTCTCTATAACGATAATCATCTGCATGCAACATGTATAATGCTATAATGTAATTATAAAATATGTTTTCAAACTTACAGCAAGAAATTTGCGCCCATAGCAATCGCTTTTGCTGCCGAGATGAGACCTTCGGACCATTGGTGATTACGTTTGTAAAACTCCGTAGCCGAGGCAGTTCCCTGTGTGCAAAATATCAACATTTCTCATTACTTCTCAATCTTTGTGATAAAAATTGTTTAACGAACTGCGTTAAAATAAATTTGCCGTACCTTTCCCTGCTCCACGATTTCTCTCTGTAACAAACGAGACTTTTGCACCAGTTTCCTTATGAATTTCATCAATTCTGTACAAGAATCCAAAATCTGTTCGTTCACTTTCAGCTTTAGACCTGAATCTGCCGCGCGAGATTTGTCCAACATATCCTGTTAAAAAAAAAAAACGAATCGAGAAAAAACGTGTTATTTGTATTTTACTGTTGTGGTTTATATCTTAATATGTTTGTTAAACATGTTATATGTTTGTTTACCTGTATTCTCGCAACCGCTTCTTCTATAGCCGTGTCCATACTGTGCAGCTCGTTCTCCACTAAATTTCCGATGATTTCGACGTTGTTCTGAGTGGTCGACAACGTATTTACAAGAGACGAAATCTTTTGCAACTGACTCTTGACATTTGTAATTTGTGCTTCGGTCATCGAAGACTTCTCTTTGATGTAACTCAACATAATTAAACCTTGCGAGCCCAATTGTTTACACTCGTCGGCAAATCCTGTAAACATACACAATATTGTGCATTTTATAAAATAATATCAATAATATCTTCTAACAATAGTATAACTTTATGCATAAAGATAATTAACGTCTCTCTCTGTAAATAATCTAGTTCTTAAATAAAAAAAAAGCTTACTGTCAGCTGAGCCAATATCCGTCGATGTGTTCGAAGTGGATTTTGCGTATATCAGATAGAGAGCCAAAAAATAAGCGCTGCGTATAGAAGCTCGAATCAGCAATTTTCCTTTCGTAGTGTCGGATATATAATCATTGTACGTTTCCTGTAAATCATGCAGTGATTTATCTGTGGGTTCCAATAAACCACCGAGATAATCAGGTGTGCATGTTAGCGCCGATATGGCCGGGCTATCGATCGCGTGCATCGCTTGCTGCAAGATTGATTCTGCTTCCGATATAGCGTTTACTGAAAACAGATGTTTGTCTTCAAAATTCTGTACCAGTAGTTGTTTAACACGCGGATTTAATGCGTTGCACGTTTAAACTCACGTAATAAATCAAATAAAGCTGTGTTGGCGTCCACTTTTACTCGATTACACGTTCGTTGGGCATCAGTTTCCAAATTCGTTATTCGTAAATCAAGCTCTTCCTTCTGCACCAGCAAGTCATGAAGATCTCCCTCCAAAGCTGTTTTCTCGGAAGTGATAAAATCTATCTTTGCCACTAACGCCTATAACATAATTTTCTTAATACACATACCATATAAATATAAATAAATATTCAATTTATATTTTTTAAATAAAAATTTTTACCAAATTCTCCGTTTGGACAGCATCAAGCCTCTTCCTTACATCTTCTAGATCTTGGCGTGCTTGTGTCACTCTCTGTGTTTCCTGTTCCGCCGACGCTTGTCCTTGAAGTAGTTCTTGCAGTCGCTCTTCGGCCTTTAACGTTCGACGTTCTGATTGTTCCCGCAACAAATTCAGTCCTCCCAGTTCTTTGTCCAATTCGGCTTTCTTTCGTGCATGATAAGTAAGATATATACATATAGCAAAAGTAAAATAATGTAGATAATACGTTATCATCGTTATCATATACAAATGTACCTTTCTGATTAAACTGATATGCTCCTCTCTTAACTTTGAGTAAACATCCTTGAGTTTTTTAAACTTCTCCTCTATCACTTCATTTTTTCCTGAAAAATGAAAGCGTTTGATTCGATTAGTAAAATAAAAGAAACAGCTTTTAATAAATATTAAAAATTTGCTAACCTTCAATTTCTTGAAATTTTCCCATGATATTTGTGTTCTCTTTCATAAGCTGTTGACAAGTTTGCTTCTCCGTCACAATTTCATTACTCTAAAATATTTACATAGAGTACATGTAAGTCGATATAGAAATTATCAAATGTGCGTGATAAATAACTTACTTTAGCAGAAAGAGTCGATTCCAGTTCCAAAACACGGTTTCTAAGATCCGCGGTCACTTGCTGATGTTCCATGAGTATGCGATTCAGTTCTTGCCTTTGACGACTGTTTTCTTGACATAAATGACTAATAAGATTGTCTCTGAAAAAAAATAAGCCCCATACGGCAGATTAAAACATCGGGAATAGATTGCAATCAAATATTTATATTGCCAATCATAAACTATTGCAATATTTATATTGCCAATCAAAAACTATTGTATATTTTTTTTCTAATCTTATAAGAAAAAAGGACACATGAAAAAAGTAAATGAGGGGAAAAAAATTGTTAATGCTATACCTTTCCGCGAGAACGTCAGGCGATATCGAGCCGTTTCGTGTATTTGTAGAATCTATTTGATCTCCCGTTAACGATCCCGTGTCGGACGTATCGATAAGAGTTTCTATAACAGACTCGCTGTCTATAGATTCTTCAGGCGGAAGTACTACTATTGGCGTAACATATGTTCTTAATTCTGATTGTATTAAAAAATTTGGAGGATTCTGAAATAAAACATGCACAAGAGAATAATATTTTGATTACACTTACAATGTAACTAGAAGATGGTTTTAAAAACAATTACTCTACCTCAGGCAATGACGGAATAGTTATCAAATGTTTAAAATACTGCATGTGTTTGATAGTGTTGTAGAAACTTTTCAACTCATGGAACTGTTTCGAGAACCGATCGCGATGTCCGGTTAACGTGTCTGCCGGTAGCGCGCCGTGAAGCTTGAACAATATTTTTACGCAACAATCGTACAGCTGCGAGGCGTCTTGTATGCACGGGATTAACGGTGCTAGTCGGCACTGACCGCAGGGCGTCATCGAATTAGACCGCGACATGTCCAGAGAACCGAAAACTATAATTCACAAAGAACTACGTATCAACACACACTGCGGAAAATTGTCATATTAAGGTGGCAATGTATGTAACGTAATTGTGCAAAATCTGAAATCTGATATGTTACATTTAGCATTTCATTCCCAGTGTACCTGCATGCTGTAACTCTAAGATGTCATCCATGTAATCAAACATTTCAACGGACATTTGGAAGCTGAAAAAACAAATGATAAATTAATGATAAATTAAATATAATATATGTACACAAAACTATCACGTTTTGCTGAACGAATTCCAAGAAAAACACAACTTACTACACATTGATGTCGTTTTCTCCGATGGCTTCTAGCTCTTCCGCTGTTACTTGCAGATTTCCAGGTAAGCGTGGATTTCTCTTGTGATAATCTAACTTAGTAATTAATAGTTTTGTATACAACTGAATGAGACGACCGTAGCCTTCTCTCAGGTGTTGCCAGAGCTTGCCGATATCCTCCAGTTTGCCACGATATCGTTGCGAATCAACGATAACCCGAGGATGGCCCTCGCGCAGTAGTTTGTGCAAAACATGACAGAATTTCCAAGCAACAATCTGATTTTCTTGCAACGGTTGCCTCAATATGTACAACCAAAAAATGGCGCCACTCTTTTCTCGATATGTACCAATAATTGCACCTATTTAATTATAAGGAACTTTTTTTCAAGTACATGAATCTTTTAACATAAAATATTTAATATTGAATATACAATTATACATAAGGTATTAACATATTCTAAAAATAGATAGAAAAGGATACTTCGCACATGTTTCTCTTTTACAGGAGTCTCTGTTGAGTTTACAGCTTTTGCAATGCTAATACCCTATAAACAAGTAATTTAAAAAAAAAATAGTATATATGTGTATTAAAATTGAGAAAAAACATTTACTTTTGTGTGTATTTAGCAAAATTGTCTAATTTTAATTGATGTGTAGAATATAAAATAATTATATGACATTTAAATATATACAATGCTCTAATTCTTTACTCACCAGTTGGTGAAGCTGTTTATCAGTCAGTGCCACTGTGGTCATGATGATAGCATAATCAATTCGCAAAGATACAGACACAAAAAAATGATAAATCAAGTACTTATATTCCGGACTTGCAAAAGGATTTTTGATTTATCTTCAACTTGTCCAAGACTAGCTTATATCATTTACTTAACTAACTTCTCACTATTGCATATATTATCTGGAAAACTGTAAACAGAACATTGTTCACAATTACAATATGAAGAGACCAAGTTGCTTGTAAGAAAAAGATGTAAAATTTGAAACATGTATACAGTAGTGCCTCGCGTATTTGCCGCATGTTTCCTTCAATATCTCTCTGCAAGTTATTCCTAAAAATTTCTAAAAGTGCTTCGCAGAAAGCTCTCGGCCTAGGCTTTCTGCGAAACACTTCTAGAAATTAGTAGGTATGACTTGCAGAGAAATATTGAGAGAAACATGCGGCAAATACGCGAGGCACTACTGTACTTTCTCCATTCGGAGAAATAATTGTGATGAGGGTCAGCGATACGCATATTTCTCTCTGTGAGAACACGACGTACCTGAAGTCTCTGGAAGTGTGCAAACTTTAAGTTTAAACCAGTTGCTTTACGCTTGAGATTTTGTTGCGAAAAGGAAGTAGACATATTCGAGGAATGACACACGCGTTGAATTCTCTCTTTCTCCTGGAAGCGGTGTCTTTACAATCGTGACAATTCCAAACACATTGTTCCACGAATTATCACGACTTCGCCCATGAATGTTGATATACTTTGTCACAAAAGCGGATCCAAAAGAGGGGGAGCGCGACGATGTTTCCTCTCACGTCGATTTACTTGTATGACAATCAATCGCGCGAACCTGGATCGACGTTGTTCACAACAACTTTGCGAACGATTTGTTGTAAGTTTCCAGACCACGCGAGATAATAAACACAACTGTGTGGCAAATGGCAAATTGAGCAATGAGGCTGTTCGTCCGTAAAGTTGAACTTCGTCGGCGGAAAAAAATCGCGACAGGACAGGTATTTAGGAGGGGCGCGAAATCTCGTAGAAACACTCGTACGCTCGTACCGGTGTTTGTAGCACCATCTGGGAGTACGATCGCGCCCTGTCCTCGACCCAAGCATTGAGTAAATGGACCCAAGCATGACGTATTATCGGACAAGAGAGCTTCTATTGGTTTCTTTCTTTCTCTCTCTCTTTTTCACCGCTCGTTATCATTCATAGGCTGCGTTCAAGAAGCGCGCATTATTCTATCTTTATTGTCCATTAGATATAAACAAAGATAGAATAACGCAATAGCGCTGATACCGCGTTCCTCAAACGCAGCCAATCGGTTTACATATACAAGTACGTAAGTTGCGACGCATGCAAAAAAATAAAAATCCCTATAACTGACCCAATCAACGTGCTTGCATGCTGTGATGTTTCATTTTGATTTCTCAGAATTGACCAATCACGGTAGACACTCAAGTGTCCAGTTAAATTATCTGAAGTTGGAGTGAGTCAACTCTGAATTGTCAATCACACTTTTCCCGGACTGATTGTCACTGTCATGATTGTCACAAACTGTCACTCTAATTACTGTTGATTACTTCACGCAAGTATTGCGGCACAAGAGTCAGATAAATCTTGGTATATATTTTGATAATTTATTTCGAGTGAACGAGGAAATTATTACAGGAATGTTTTCCAAAGAAGTGTTTTACATGGAATTGACACATATCAAACATTTTTAAAAATTTTTACTTTATAACAATATTTCTTCCAATTTCTTTAGAAGATAAGAAAGTTCTTTTTCTTAAAGAATAATCACTAAAGTGCACAGCACAAAGTGCAACGATTAACAGAGTCGAATAATAATAATTAGGCAAAGAGAAAGAATATCAGTGAGTATTGTATAGTATATATACTTATTATATATTGTGTAAATATTATATTTATTATGAGAATACTGAGCTGAATAATTATTAACAGAAATGCCAATCAAACAATTAATTCTTATTGTATTTTTGTTAGTCTGTATTTCAAATGTTCCTTGATTTTTCTCATTACACATGTATAGATTTAAAATATTAAGTTAAGTTCTATATGACTTTAATGGCTAAATTATTTTTCATATTCTTCTTAAAGGTTACTTTTGTCACAAGAAACAAAAATATGGCTACAGTATTAACATCAAAAGAATTTTCCTTGAAATGGAATAATTTTTCCAACAATCTGACTTCTGGTTTTCTTTCTCACTTGAATGAAAATTATCTGGTTGATGTAACTCTTGCTGTGGAAGGACAATTGGTAGCTGCTCACAAGTTGGTTCTCTCTGTGTGCAGTCCTTATTTCAGGAATATATTTAATGTATGACTTTATCCTTATGCTATTGTACAATAAAAGTTAGCTAAATAAAAGCCTATAGTTATTCCACAGGAATATCCTTGCCAGCATCCGGTGATAATACTGAAAGATGTAAAACATGCAGAAGTCACGGCTCTTTTGAAGTTTATTTATCAAGGTGAGGTAAATGTGAGACAAGAGGATCTACCTATGTTCTTAAAAGTGGCGCAGATGTTGCAAATAAAAGGACTGGAGGGTGGTGACAGACAAATCATACCATTGTTAAATGATTATGTCAGTGTGTCAGATTTGCAAAGCAATTCCAAAGATGTGACTGCTTTGTCAGATATCAAGAGTGAACAGGAAAGCAGTAACAAAACGTCAGAAGGATCTACACATTCTCACAGAATAATCAAGAAGAACAGTAAAAAGAGAAAAATACACGCGACTGAAAACGATTTTAGTTCAGCTAAGGAATTAAAAAATGAACCAAATATTAGCAATAAAAACAACGTTTTTGTCTCATCAGATAACAATGATGAAAAACATTTGAATATACTCGACAGTGAAAAGAATATCACGCACGACAATATCGAGAGCAACAATACTGTTGATGATGACGACGAAATAGTTGAATTGACCAACGAAACGAACTTGGCAGGAAACTCAACGCAATCAGGTACAATGTTTTATTGTGTCATTTAGTTAAATATAGTACAATCTACTAGAAACAAGATGTTTCTTATGACATTAAGTTTTTGTGTAATAAAGTATTGTTATAAAAATTGAAAATCCTGAAAATTTTATAGCTGTGGAACCAGTGATTTATAGACTCTCCGCCAGAGGAAGACCGCAACTGGTTCACGAAGGATACGTGTATAACTTGACATCTCGTTCCGAACAATTGAACAGATCGCATTACCGTTGTGCGGAACAGCATCGCGGTTGTCGTGGTAAATGCTCGGTAATCGCGGAAAGTTTCATGCCTACAGGGGTGCACAATCACAACCATCCGCCAGGTTACCAATCGGAATATGATTATAGAAAGAAAAAGGGCTTAGATACCGACAATGTTTGAAGAAATTTTATTCTATGCATTCCAAAACATTTTGTGTGATTAGAATCAAGAATTCTATATCATTTGAAATTAAAACATTATCGGCAAAATATAGAATCTAGATTACGTATTCGTTTTGAAATGATCTCAAACAAGATGAGAAAAAGAGGAGCTCTTTGTACGATTTATTTATGCAAAAAGGCCTGATGTAGGTGATATTTTGTACTAGCAGTATTTTGACTAGATTCTATACTTTGGTTGTGTCATACGCAGCTGTTGAGGAAAAGCGATTATATTAATTGCATCTATATAGCAAATATTCCGAGTATTATATTCGTTGTATTGTTCTTCCTATTTTGCTACTTTTTAAGGCTTCTGAATATTCTTTGTAGTAGTGTGCAATTACATTAGTAGCAAACTTCTCTAAACAATGTTTCTCTTCCGTAATTTTTAATGTGACTGCAAGTAATATCCAAAAGCCTTAAAAATTTCTTCTTGATGGACAAATAATTAAAAAAAGAATGTCTTTCCAATTAGAATTTAGCTGATATTACAATTTAGTTACTGTGATAAGTGAATGATTATGTTTTTTTATATTATGTACAAAAAAATGATTTTGTACAAATTTCACTAAACAAAAAAGTATATATACGAAAGCCAAACCAAAAGCTGTGAGTTAAATGGACGCGCTTGACACTGGAAGTACAAATACTAGCCTAAGGAGGAAATACTTCGAGATTCTTTGCACATTGCGGGCTATTTTCACTATCATCATTAAAAAGTTTATTCACTGAACTCAGTATGCCTAAATATGCTACGAATTACATCAAATTTTCTGTCTTGTACAATAAAAAAATTCTTTTGCGTGTTTAGTGAATAGACTAAATTAATCGGAGATAATGTGAAAATCTAGCCCTGTACATACGGAAACATTCCACAATGTTTAAAGACTAGGGTCCAATAAGTGAGCATACGTACTGTGTGTATGTGACATACCTTCTATAATTCATATACATATATTGAAATAAAAATACGTATTAAAGTATGTTCTTTTTAAATTTATTAAATATACACTGTGATGTCACATTTCGTTATAATCTAAACATTTTTAGAACTTAATATATAATTACCATAACATATATTTATAAGACAAGAGAGATCATGTAGTATTTCCTTATAAACCAAAAATATCGGTTTAAAAATTTCCTTATAATGCGGGAACAAATATTTTATCTTTTCCGAAGCAATTAATAAAGTCAATTTGCATTACCTTATCAAATCATTGAAAACAATATTGCAAATAGGTAAGTATTCAATTAAAATAATAATTAATGTTATAAAAACATAATACAAGGTTTGCAAATAAATTGCAATAAACAAAAACTTAAGATTTTTATATATTTCAAAATTTAGAAATAATCAACATATCTTTCATTAAAAAAAAATTTTAATTTCAGAGAAAAATACATATGGGTGTATGGCGATTGAAATCATCAGTTAAAAACGTCGCGAGAAACAGATACAAAATTGAGCTAGAGAGCAACGAGAGCATCGAGATGGAGATATGCACACGGATGCGATTCTTGCTTGTGTGCGTTTCTACCACTTTGATACTCTAGTTGCTTTCCGGCTAATCCGGCTCGATCTTGTATCGCACTAGTTCGCGACTTGCAGTTTGCGAAGTATCAGACAAGTTAATACAGCATAGTTTTAGCGTAAAATGTAGTAAGAATATCTGCAACAAGTGTTGTGATTGTGTGCATAAAAGTTTACATTAGTTTATGTCTAACATGAGTCTTCTTTTCACGAGTAAAGAAGGTTGGATAATATCTCATTTGCAGTATCTCAATGAGATATATAAAAAAGTCTTAATAGATAATAAATTCTACTCTTTAATCTTCAACAAAATGATTTTTGAAGTAAATTCTCAGTACTTGAGACACAACCAGTTAGGACAAATTGTTCAAGATAATGCTGTAGTGCATAATAAAAGAAAGAGAAAACGTTCACAGTCATTGCCACAAAAAGATCTAGAAGAAGTAAGTTAGAAAATACACGTTTAAATTTGAAGGTAAATTTAGGATGAATAAAATAATTATTCAGTTGTAAATGTTTCTTACAATAGATTGATCATGTTAAACGAGAATTTGAAACACTAATATCTGCTGCAAAAGCCAAAGGATTTTTCTGTGAAAATGTATCTGTGGATAACAATGAAGCAGCACGTTTGGCGTCCCAGAAATTTTATCAAGACACTTACTGTCTCCAGAATGAAAACCTGTATGGCTCAAATGATACAAATAATGCTATCATAACCAAGGTTCACGATAAGAAATATGTATTTCCAAGAAAATGTTCTTTTTATTGCTATGATGTGAGAGATATTGAAAAAAAGATGGAACTGAATAACCAGTATGACTTTATTCTACTGGATCCACCTTGGTGGAACAAGTCAATCAGAAGGAAGAAGTTAAAGTGTGCTGAAGCTAGGTAAGTTTTTAATTCAATTATGGGCAAATACTAAATTTATATCAATAGTTATAGAAAATTATTCTTGCAGTTATAAAATGATGTATAATGAAGAGCTAATCAAGATACCAATAAGAAAATTACTACATTCAAATGGCATTGTGGCTATATGGTGCACTAATTCATCTAATCATTTAAACAGTATCTTTAAGGAAATGTTTCCTTCATGGGGGATCACTTACAGAGCTAAGTGGTATTGGATAAAAGTAAGAAAGTTTTTTTTTATACAAGTTTTCAATTTCTAATAAATTATATTTTGTAAGAGAGAGAGAGAGAACATAAATAACAATTTTATTTATTAGGCAACACAGAAAGGAGACACAATATGTAATTTTAATTCGGCACCTGGAAAGCAACCTTTTGAATTGCTAATATTAGGATCTGTACTAGAAAAAGATAAAATAAACATTCCTGATAACAAACTGATGATTAGTATACCTAGTGCTGTGCATTCTCACAAGCCACCTTTAACAGGTATAAAAAACTAAAGTTAGAAAACTTATTCTACATAAGATTTCTCTAACAGTTGTAAATTATTTATTTGATATTTCTAGAGATCATTAGAGAATATTTTCCAAATGAACCAAAATGTCTAGAAATTTTTGCAAGGTACTTACTGCCTGGCTGGACAAGTTGGGGCTTGGAAATCCTGAAGTTTCAACATCTGTCACTGTATGAAATTCTTGATGAAAATAAGGATGCTGAATATTGTGCTGCTAAAGATACAAGAAATAAGGATAAGAGTAAAGACTAATCGTAAAAAAACAAATCTACAGATACACTTCTAAATATGTAAGTTGCATAAGATAACATATTGATCCTTTATTATTATACATATTATGTATTTCGATACATTTTGTTTCTGTTTTGTACATTACGATGTATTATTATGTTCATTAACGCCATTTTTCACTGAAGTTCGATAACCGTGTGGATTCATTGTTTGCCACCTCCAAAAGTCTTGACCTAATATATTTATTAATAAAATTATTAATAGTTAATTTGAAAAGTAAATTTTATATATTATAATTTAGTAAAATTAAATTCACATCAATGTTTACCTGAACACGCGGGCGCATAGTTTTGACTTATTAACAAAATGGATATTTTAAAATACTTACACATTTGCTCAACATTGTACTTCGCTATCCAACCCAGTTCTTGTTTCGCCAAATCCGTATTAGCATACATAGATACAATATCGCCCTCTCTTCTTTCTTTAATGATGTATGGCACTGTAGTACCTGTTACTTTTTCAAACGTTTTTATCAATTCCAATACAGTTACTCCATTGCCGGTTCCTAAGTTAAAAACTTTTAGCCTGAGATGATGTTTATGTAGAGCGTTTAATGCTGCCACGTGGCCAGCCGCCAAATCCATAACGTGGATATAATCGCGGACACCTTGAGAAGAGTAATACAACATTTTTATACGTAAATTGAACTGCATGTTATCTCTTATCTATTTATTATATTTGTTATAAGACATTACCTGTACCGTCATTTGTAGGATAATCGCCACCAAATATCACCAGTTCTTCCTTATGCCTCAAAGCGACTTGAGCAATGTACGGCATCAGATTCGTGAACGGCTTCGTCGGATCTTCGCCTATTAATCCGCTAGAATGAGCGCCTACCGGATTGAAGTATCTGAGGCTTATAATATTCCAACTCTATGAAACAAAAGAAATTCTCATAACAAGGATATAAAAAGGATATAAAATAGAAAACAAGTAATTCATTCATGGAAATTTACTTTCCATGCCAGTTTATTTTCATTCTAAAATGAATATATATATTATATATTTATATGTAAATATATAATAATAAATATATACAATTACACCGTAATATTGTATTTTATGTAAATTTTTGTTCAATAATTGTATGACTAAGTGTAAAGTTTGAAAGTTTTCTTTGTAAGTTTTTGGATTTTTCTTGTTTATACCTTTTCAGCTCTAGATATATCCTTTAGCATCTCTTCAATGAAATATTTTGTCCGTCCGTATACGTTAGTTATGTTTCCAGTAGCATGTTGTTCTGTGATAGGAAGTTCTGTAGGCTCGCCGTAAACTGTACAAGAACTGCTGAATACAAGATGAAAACAACCTGCTGCTTTCATCACCTATAAATATTCGTTTTCAGAAATGATCAAAGTTCACATACATTATACAATAGATAATATATATTTGTTTTTACCTCCAATAAATTTATAGCTCCTATTATGTTGTTTCGATAGTAATGAAGCGGAACTTGCATCGACTCGCCGACAGCTTTGATAGCCGCAAAATGTATCACGCAATCTATTTTGTGCTAAAAGAGATAAGTGAGTGTTTATGCATTCACAAAACTGTAATTTAATTTATCACGCACAATTTGTCTACGTTTAAATTGCAATATAAATGACATAATAATCATATATAATATCTATGGATTATATATAAAATGATGATTTTTTCTCTCATTAAAAAACAAATATCTTACTTTGTTAAAGACTGCCTCGAGCTTCTCTTTATCAAGCAAATCGCAATTGTAAAACATGACTTTTTTTCCTGTTATTTGTTCGACTCTTTTCAGTGCCGCAGATTCACCGTCGACTTGTGTCACGCTGTTTGCGAAGTTGTCAATAGCCACAACGTCGTATCCACATTCTAAGAGCTCGACGATGCAGTGACTACCGATATAACCGGCACCGCCAGTTACGAAAATGGTCTTCCAGTCTCCACTCATTTTTCTGACTAAATGACAATATTTAATTTTTAACTGATAGATTTTTCTTTCTCGAGATGTACTATTCAGAGTTTTTGATAAAATAAATGTTTTTATAATATACTGATTATTGTAAATGGCTTTTTTGAAACAAAGGAGTTAAAAAGCTTAATTATACACACAGAACTTTTATCTACAGAGCACGCTTGCAAGCTGAAGAGTACAGGTGCTAGGACATTCACCTCGTTCGAGTGAGCAAAGAGAGTTCAAGGTCACCGAAACACGTGATAAATCACCGTAGCGAGGATGTATTTGCACTTCGAATTGTTGGAAACCTGCATATACGTGAGTATGCAGAGATATAAAAGTCTCTATAAAGCGAGATATAAAAGTTTTTATATTTAGAACTTAATTAAAACAAAGGTGTTAGTTTAAATATTTAAAGTTTTTTTTTTAATGAGTTTCTAAAATATGTAAAACAAAAACTTAACTATTACAAATTCAGGCAAAATGAAATATAAAATTTACATTACAAAGTTGTATTTTTGAATGTGATTATACCATGTAGAAGTTCATGAATTTTTGCTTCTCATTAACCTTGTATGCATTGAATTTTTCTTAAGAAGTCACATTTAACGATATTCAAGATCACACAATCATTACGTAGTGATTCACACTCTAGATTCAGATATATTTCTATATATTTATATCTTAAACTTTCTACTGCAATAAATCTTTTACTGATTACAAAATCACCACTAAATCAAATAAAGTTATAAGTTTAGTTTTTATTAACACAAATTAATTGTTGCTTTAATATTTGCAACATTAATGATGTAACTTTAAAAAGACAAATATTTACAATTTAATTAATTGTTTAAGGTGAAGAAGTAGATTAACGTCCTTGAGCTCAATCTTAAATTTGATTAAAATCTAAATGACGCATTTTACTTTTTTGATATATCCTAATATTTTGATTTATCGCAAGAAATATATGTATCATTATTATTAATCTTATTGTTATATTGTGTGTGTATATATATATATATATGTGTGTGTATACAATTTACAACTATTATTTTTATTATCTCGTTTTTGTAGACATACATTTCCGCAGATCATTAAATAATAAAAACTAAAATACCTGTGACTTCACTATCAGACAATTCAATGAAACGCAATCGATTCCGATCTGAAGGACTCTTGTGTACTTTCGCGCGACGATTGAGACAGACTGAAGGCTCTGTCTTGAATACTAGCTAGAGGAACGGGGAACTTTGGTACACATCGTGGAACGCTCAAGACATCCCCTCCTCTATTCACATTGTCCTTTCTTCTAACCGTTCTACGATATTCCCGTCTAAAGAGTTTCTTCTCCTTTCACATTATATGCCGCTTTTGTATCGCGAACGAGATTACGAGAAGCGACGATTGTTACTATCGTCGTCGCGTAAGTCGCATTCACTACGTACAACAGTATTACTGAAATAGAAAGCGCGGCTCATCATCGACGTCTCGATTGAGCAATCGCCTATTTGACTCTGTAGGAACCTGTTTCGGAATAACTAATAACGTAATCATGTAAAACGAAAAAAAGGAAGACATCTTCCACTCGAGGAATGTGTTCCGATAGAACCTTATTATAGTGCAACGTGAAATGCTAAGACGAATAAAAATTAGGATATACACAAATCTTGGCCGTTCAATTTGTAACATTATATTTATTGCGTTGACAGTACTTGTATCAATTTATGTAATAATTCCTTTTGCTCCGTGTCAAAATAAGGATATAATTCGCTCTCAAGTTCCAGTACCGCTTGATGGTCGTGAGACTGGCAAGCCAGTACCAAGGATTGCAATAATAACAGTTCATCTTCATTCATATTGAGTCCTGCAAAAAAATTCGCAGACGTATTTAATACAGGAAAAATTAAAATATTGTAGATTACAAGGAAAATATATATGATAATCTATAATATAATCCATGTAGGCTTATATATGTACCATTGTTCACAGTTTCTTCTGCCCATGCATACTTCTCGAGAACTTGGGCAAGAGAGGCTGTTAATCTCTGAGGTGATGGCTGAAGAATGAGCAATAGAAGTAATCGTGTCACTTCGTACCTAAATCATCGATTTTATTATACACTGCTGTTCATATAAAAAAAAGTACTTGTGCTAAAAAGTTACTGTGATGTAATACCTATGCAAAATAGCATTGTAGTTCCCTCTGGCACCAGCTGAGACACAAGCTTCTACGAACTCCACAAACTCGTTAAGGATCTGTAATGCAGCTACGTAATCTCCTAATAATATAAATATAGAACAAATAGTATATATATATATATATATATATATTTACTCAATAATTTATTGTTAATATTAAAACAGTTCCAGAATATGATAATAACCTTGACTTATGTGAAAAGATATTAAAGTCTTAATAGCTTTTGATGTAGGAAAGATATCGACTGCTTTACGCAGTTGTTGAATACTAGCGGGATTTGAGCCCAATGCTAATGCAAGCTCCACTGATAAACTTGCAGAAACAATATTGAATCCCAATTGGTTGCTACATCTTATCATAGAGTGTCCAAAACAACTAATAGCTCCCTAGAATATATAAGCAGATAATTTTAGTTTTTTCTTCTCATTTTCTATACATATACAACATATATATATTTATATTGTAAATCATGTATAAAAACCTGTATGTTTTCTTGACCTATGGAAGGACATCCAATATCATTGTTTTTCTTTTCAGCTGTAAGAAATTGTCTTCCTGCTTTCACTAGAAGATTTATTTCTGATGAAGAATTTTCTAATATGCCTTGACATCTAGCAGCTGCTAAGTAACATAAACCAGCATATTGCCACAATTCTCTTTGTTCGCATTCATTAGCTAAGGCACCTGAAATCAAGTATCTTCGATGGACATTGATTTGTTTAAACGTAATTTGGAATGTTGAGTCGTATTGTACACAAAAACACGCACGTGCTATTATATCATTTTTATTACATTATAAATACTTACTAAATTGATCGCATGCTTCTGCAACATTTGGCTTTCTCAGAAATCGTCTAGGAAGTTAACAGAAAAATACAAAATTATCTCTCCAACAAAGTCTCTCCTTTGCGTAATTCACAATAAACAATATTTTAAAGGACTCTTACTTTTTTAACTTATTTGAAATATTGTGAAACTTTGTTAAAAACTCTATGGGCTCTCCTGTTCCTCGGCTTTGATTAATATGTGCCATTTTTTAAGCTTGCTCTTTTTAAGAACGCTATTTATGGTCCAATGTATGCATTTTTTTAGAGGTTCAAACTCTCCTCTTAAAATTGTTTCATAAAAAACTAATTTTTTTCTTTCCTCTCTCTTGCAGAAGAAAAGAAGACGCTCTCAGCGCCATCGCGCACTTGTAGCTCTGGAAATAGTGAACTAAACGTGAGGTCAGGTGACAAATGTCTGTATGTTACAATGGCGCGGAGTTGTTATATATTCAAACATTGCGCGTGAGTACATATGTATATACGTATGTATACAATACATCTGTAAGCAAATATCTAATCTTATATATTCGCGATTCATTTTTCGGAAACATTTTTTTGAGATTTGGAACAAACTGAGAAAAAAAGCAATAACGATACGAGAACAGTTTAATCCACAGAAAGATACACAGAAGATGATAAATAAATATAAATCTCTTGGTGTGTGTTAGGTCTGAATATTTGGTGTTTTTGTTACTTTGGACAATCTTTGCTGCACGCTCGAACATTCGTGAATGAATCAACGTCCGTGTCCGTGTACAACTGGTGTGTGTGACGTCATAGTTACACACATATCTATCATCCGGCTGTAGCTTTCATCCCCGCAAAAAGGGTGGCGATCCATGAGGTGGCGCGTGCGCAATGTCCCGTTGACGTCGCGACATGTCGAAGTTACGGCGCCAGCCGAGAAGCGCAAATAGGAAACAAGGCCTGAGGAGCCAAAAAGGTTCGGTTCTTCTCCTCGTCACTGTCTGTGTTTTGAAAGATGCGAGAGAAGCAGTAACAACTAGGACGCAACGATCAAAGGAAGCCATGGAAACTATCCGAAAATGTCAGTTCTCTTCGTTTACCAGATGAACAGCAGCTGCCACTGCGGATCTTCCATCATCCACAATTCACATCGTGTAATTTTGTAATTTTCATTCCGTGCGCACTTCTCAGAGAGATTACCGGATCTCTTTCTTCCCGTTGGCGGCAAGAAAAAAGAGGAAAACAAGGAAGAAGAAGAGAGCAGCAAGGAGAGAAGCATTTTTTGCTCCATTCTCTCTCGTTTTGTGCTTCGTTCCGATTGATCGATAGTAGCACTGACCCGCGTTCGGATAATTAAGTCACACGCAATTAATCACGACCTAAATAACGTGGGATTTGCATTACCACCCGCAAGGAAGAGCGAAAGAAGAAGACAGAGGAGGAAAGAAAAGTTTCGCCGGAAGGCCGGAGAGAATTTTTCTCAAGCGTATGCGATTTCGTTTGTATGCCTTGGCCCACGTCCACGTATATGATGAAATTGCAGCTGCTCGTTATCGAGACGGACTATTGCTGGAGGAAAGCGTTGCTTAGGTAAGCGTTTTTTTTCCCGACTGCTCCGACCTGTGTACGTGCTCTCAATTTCTGCTTATAGTAGCGTGTTACTCCGCTTTGGCAATTTTTTGCAAACTGCATGATATCTCAATTGAGTAAACATGATAAGCTAGCTAATGATAAGCTGCTAAAATCATGAAAAATCTAAATTGCTTTTTCATGATTTAAAAGTATGTAGGAGATGCATTGCACATAGAATAAATTTCTTTTACCTCTTCAGCTACCGGGTTAAATGATTTAGGTCCGTGATGAGGAAGAGGATATAGTAATGATTTAAATTTAGATAATTTAATTGTTTAATTTTATATATGTATATGTTTATTGAGTCATTAATATGACAGATGTGCGCGTTAAAAATTAATACGATAAATTCAATATATAGCGTAGTGTGTATCTTATTTTGTGCTATCGTTGTGTGTTTGCAGCAGTTTTATAGTTCTGTCGCAAGATCTTTACTACTGTCACTTATTTATCATATTGTCCATTACTTATTACAGTTACATTACTCGTTAACCGACCATCATACCGAGGAAAAGGATTGTGTATATCATATGGCCGCGTTTATACTTCCAACCAGATTTGCGATTTGCAATTAATAAGAGCAATGTCAATGATGTATTATTCCATCCGCTTTTTAATATAGCAATAAAGCAATATTTTCATCGCTAATTCTCTGTATCATCTTTCATTGCTCTCATTTCATTCTCATGTGCATATATCTATACATACAGACATTTTCTTCGTCATTCACGGAAAAGGGAGCTACAAAATCTCACCTGTTATTAATTACCTGTATACGTCTTCGCGACGTGACAACACAAAAACGTCAGCAAGTAGCAAATTCGTAGAAACGCCGATCAATTTCTCATTGTGGTAAATTAAGGTTTTCGTTTCTTTGTTTAGACTATAGTATATATATTTTTTATAATATTTTTTATAATATGACAATAAAGAAACTAAAGTTTAAACAAGTATCGTATCAACGTTAATAATAATTTTTCACATCGGTTTTCAGCAAATAATAAAACAATAATAAATGAAACTAATAATTTACTTTGACTAACTTTTAACTTCGACTATCACGAATTAACACATAGAAAAGAAAGTATTCAAATTTCGCGGATTTAGTTTATCGGTCAGTAACTTAGCGACGAGACGGCCGTCGAGTAGCGCCATCTTCATCTGCTCTTTAATTCTACGAAACAACATTTACTTCTTCATATGTGAACGGCGAAACAACGTGCGGAGCGTGCGCGAGCTTTAATTCGTCAAGTCGGTAGTCAGTGTGTGTGCGAGACGGCGGTGCAGACGAATGTGCGGGACAGAGTTAGACGCAACGAACAGCCGTTGGTGATGTCGTCCGAGTGACACACACTGTGAACGAAACGGAGCGGTGTGGAGCGTATCGTGCGTTCGTTCGTGTCCAACAACGTGCGTGTCCTGTATATTGTTTGTAGTCGCGTGTGACCGATGAGTTTACGTTGTAAGTCTAGTTACGGGAGACCGTCGTCATCGTCGTCGTCATCGTCGTCGTCGCCAAAAGACGAACGCGAAGAGGAAACGTTTGCCGTCCAGTGTCCATGTAAAATCATTCACTAGACTGCCAACCCCTCCCCCGCTCCTCCGTAATACAGTTGGTTAGTTTCGTCCGTGTGTCGTTTGATGATTAGTGTTGGCCCTCTTTAGTTTCTCTCTCTCTGTCTGTCTTTTTCTGTCCGCGCTACGCTCCGTTTCTCTTCTCTCTTTCACTTCTTTCTTTTCTTTTTCTCTCTCTTTTTTCTCCGTCTCTTTCTCTCGCTTTCTCTTCCCACTACACTTCGCGGATTCGGTACGGAAAGCGCTTGGATGTGCATTTTGTTGGTTATGTTTCTCTTTACGTCGATTTGTGTATAGTTTCTGCGCTGGCGTTTTAAACACGGTACCTATATTTTTTTTTATACGTGTGTGTGTATATGTACGCATCTGCTGCGAGCGGGAGAGAGAGAAAGAGAGAGAGAAAAGGAGAGAGAAACAGAGAGAAGAGACAGTTTGTAAATCACATAGTAGTGCGTGTGTACGTATATAAAAAATGCCTAAGTTAAGACTACCTGTCAAGGTCGAATTGCCCAGTGCTTTAACAAGGTATGGCAAGACCTAATTTATACAAGTATCAATAATTCTCTTTATGACTTTATATCGAGCTCTAGTAACATATGTAATAATTCAATTATGTTTAAGTTCTGGATACATGATTCTGGGAGTGGTGTTGTCGCCTGCCTAAAAACTTTGTTTTGTATCTTAGTGTTGTTCTTTTTTGGACCTCTTGATTTTACATTAAATTTCTTACTTATTTGTTTCTGCGTTCTCTTAACTCTGATTTGTCTTAAGAATTCAGGGCAAAGCTCAATCTCTTTGTGCTGTATGTAATAATATTATATTTATCTAGTTTTTTATCTAATTAATAATGTTATTTTACGAGGGACAGACTCTACTGATTTCTTGAGCAAAACATATGTATATCACAAGATGGACATTGTACTGTGTTCTTTTATTTCAGTTACTGACGTGACAAAGCAATTTTGCTACACAATATCGTTCCATTTGCATATATATATTTTTATATGTTTTCACACTCTGAATCATGAATCCATTGCGGAATCCATTGCGATTACAATTTTCTTTTTACAGCAACTGTTGACTATTTTAATTTAGAAAAATCTGTAAAACTCTATAATTTCTTCCACCATATACGATTTAAATTCGATTATGTTTCTCGAACGGATTTTGCTTTCTGTATGATGATTTTTTTTCTTGTAATTGTGTACAAGTGGAATATCTTCTTAAAGTCACATTTGTTATCTCATTCCGAAGATATGATATAGCACGCGCGCGTCTTGAGGAATATTTGTCGAGAAATTTCGTCGAAGATGTTAAACCGGTAGTAAATTACCATTTACTACCGAACAAAGATTTATACAACATAGTCGTTGCATCTCGCTTGATAATGAAAAAACTAATTGATCGTGAAAAAAAGTGCGACGCATTTAATCCGCGATCTAGCTGATCGCTATATGTTGTTGGAAAACAACAGCTGTTGCACACAGCTGTGAAATTTGAAACGAGAAGCCAACTCACACTTTGAAAACACACTCTCTCTCCCGATGTTGATTTTCGATTTCGCCGGCAATAATCAAGAAGATAAGATGTCTAATCCAGTTGCAATCAGTTTGCGAAAATATCGATCTCAAACAATAATTAATTGTTATATAAAGATAAACGAGAGAAACGAGACCTCGATTTAAAAGACGCATTTAGATTAAAAAAAAGAAAATTTAATTTATTCGACGTCTTTAATTTATTCTACGTTTTAAAGCCACCATTCGAACAAGAAAAACCATTTACGATATTTGCTGCCTGTCATCCTTTCAATCCTCAAAGCGATTAAGCTCTTCCTTCCGCTAATTGAGTTTCACTCGCGGCACAACGTCTGTACGACTATTCTTAAAGAAAATAGCCAGCCTTGACCATCACTTGGTCATAGATTCGTATTCACAGTTCCGTTTTATCTCACGGCTCTGTACAACATAATCTTTTTTGTCGTCGAAAAAAAAATTGCTTTGTTTTTCATTTTAAGAATTATCTACTGCAAGTATTTGTTAAAAAAAAAAACCGGTTGGCAAAGGGAGAATAAAGGCGTCATTGTGTGTCGGCAATTTCTAATTAACTTTGAGGTTCTTTACGAGTGCTCGCTTTCAAAATCGCCACTTATCACATGTACATACAAAGTTACGGTCTATAGATAACACGCATTTTCAGAATTTATGGCATCAATATCGATCTCTTTTTTTATCACAAGCATTATCTTTCAAAGGCGTATAACTGTGTATAATGAACGTACGCGTTTGTTGTCTTCGGCAAATCGATCGTATGCTCTTTTCCATGAGTTAAGTTAATACTGAATCGGCTGCGCGCCGATGTGCGTCAACCACCTGTGTGTAATGAAAAGTGCGCGCGCACTCTCTCTCTCTTCATCATTTGCGTCGAGTACACGTGTACTGGAGTTTCGCTGTGCGAGTGAGAAAATAGAAGAGCGCAGAAATATCGCGCAACGCACGTTTACGATCTTAGATTTACGAAATTCTAGAGTTATAAATCAGTCCTTCTTATTTTCGTCTTTGTGCATCTCTTGCTGTACCCATCACTCGTTCAAATATTGTGTACGCTTTTATTTGCATTTTATTACTCCAAAAAAGAATAAAAATCTCTCAATAGAAAGATCATTAATTTGTTGCTGTTGTATCGAGAGAATTTTTTACGTCTTTGAATGTGTCATTTAAATTTTTGAAATTTTCACGGCTGCAGATATTAACCGTAAAATGTTCCGCGATATGAATATTTTTGTAAATTGTTATTACTAATATAAAAAGTGTCTCCTCTCGCGCAAAATACAATTATCAGCGTAATCTTTGCACTTTAAAAGAAGAAATATTTTTTGTTTTAACATCCGCGGAGATACAACTCGAGAGTCTCGTGCGTAAATGTCGGATTTTACAACGTTGTATTTTTGGCCTCTCAAGAGACCCCGCAACCAATTTGGCCTTTCACTTGATCTTGACGAAACAAGTCAGTTTACTTCCACCGACTGTAACATTCGGATTGTTCGAACACTATGCGAATACTGTTTAATTTTGAAAGTTCGGGGGTGTAATGTTTCTAACTTCAGTATAACTGTATAATCCAACAGAATCATATCAGTAGTCAGTGTGGTATCTTTGTGCAGTGTATTTTTATTTTTATATCAATCGGTTTTTTCTCGAAATGTTTTATCGAATTAAATTTTTTTGTTCCCGAAGAGGAGTTAAAAAATAACGTTGCGTCGCGTATCCTTAACTCTTCTTCATCCGTCGTCGTCGTCGTCCTTCTATTGCTTCGATTGTTCAACTTTACCCACTCCTTCTTTTGCCTTCATTTATGATTACTGTCAGTTCCCTCACTCTGGGCCTTCGTTCCCCTCTCTACGTTTCTCTTTCTCACAAAACCTCGCGGTTTTCCGTTCGTAGTAATTATGTGGCATGACAGCATGAAGCCTCTACGGACAGTTTTTTTACTTGACGTGTAAGTGATATGACCAATATCGTCTGTAAATTTTCTTTTGCGATCTGTGCTGGACTAATTAAACATGCCATCGATTCCTATTTTCCTTATATTCGAGTTTTTCTACCGGTGACGTTCTCTAGTGACTAATTCTTATGTAATGCTACGCTTACTGTGTTGTTTGGAATGTCTCGAGCAAAGACGTTTATTATCGAAAGATCTGCTATGTTAAAAACTGAAACTTGATACTCTATCCAAATACTCGGGAAAGGCTTTTAATCGATATCATATCGATTCGAGAATTTTTAATTTTTCTCTTTGCGCGAATTAAAAGGACTTCAAAACAAAACTAGAGAAATCAACAAAATATCAATTTCCCGCGTGTTATGTCAAAAATGCGCTTGATAAGATCTTTTATTTTCAATTTTGTTCTGAATTTTAAGATCAGTGGTTAATCGTTTCTTATCCGATAGTTTGATCAAAAACGGATCAATTGCAGTTTTTATCAAATAAAGCGATAGTATGAAAATACACTTCGAGTAGTATTTATCTCTCATATTCCTTGATCAAGTTTGTTTTCAGCGTTCATTCTTGTGTGTCAGATAGCAAATCGTTTAGAATAAACCAACAAATATTATATACGGTAGTTAATGAGACATTGAACTTTATTTTTAAAATTACTCAATAAATATACAATAATTACAAGCATATTAATTTATTCGTTAGATAAATTAATGTAGTTGTAATTATTGTTATATTTCAAAACATAGTATACGTATATTACTACAATATTACGATAAGAATCAAATAGCTAGAAATAAAATATTCCACACGTTAAAAAGTTTCTAATTGAGGCCTTCAAAATTGATTTATGTTGTAGAAATACGCACAGTTCTTTCGGTTAATTTTTTAAATGATATCTCGAAACAGAAATAGGACTTTAGAATTAGTTTTGTAATTCTTATATTGACTAACAACGTCCTGACACACTCCTCGATCATCATATTTTTTGGGGGGATGATGTAATCGTTGGTCTTAATCATTGGAGATAGTTGTGAGTTAATATCTTTATATACATAGAAATAACCAGAGCGAACGATTTTTATAGAGAACGCTGAGATTGTAATAACTTTTTATAAAATTGTTTTTTTAAAGATAAATTTTAGATAGACTAATCTAATATATCTAAAGTGACTTATTACGTACGCGCTTCTGATTAATTGATTTATTCACCATTTATTCACCTTAGCGAGAATTTAAACTTAGAAACCGTATAAATATTCGCTTAGGAAAGCAAACAACGGAAGCCGTACATATTTTTGAGCATATCACTCTGTAAATTTCCCGCGAGTTTTCTGTATTCAGCACGTCGTGTCTTTTCGAAATTAACCACGTCAAATTATTCGCAAGATATGAAACGCTTATTGCCATGAACACACGATGGACACATGCACATTGAATATTCCAAAATTGTTTAATGATTCACTATTAAAATCTAGAGATATTTCTATGTGTGAGGTCATGTGTGCAAGATGTAACAAACAAAATATATAATTTTGTACAAGAGAAGATAATTTTTTTAAAGATAGAAAAATGCAATTATAAAATATAATTTTTTAAATTATGTAATTTACATTATAACCTTATTAATTTTTATATTTCATTGTTAATTTTTATATTTCATTGTTTTATTAATTGATGTAGTTATTTTTAAAGGCGTTCTCTGTGACTCATAAGTTTAATAATTTATATCAGTAGATTGTACATCGATCGTATTTTTTTCTCAGTGTTGCACTTTTCATGTTTCCTTGCAGACATAAAATTTATTTGCTTACGGTATTGTCGCCATTATGCGATAATTCAATGTCGTCAGTACGGTTATTTACATCAATGTTCGTAAACCAATTGAGAGCTTCGACGGCACGCTGTGAATCAGTCAAAAGGAAAGGGGAAATGAGTCACGAGTTAGATGGCTCATTATTAATCTGCAGCAATTTTACACACCAAGACGTCTACGCGCGCATTCAAAATTTAAAAAATTATAAAAATTCACGCAATAAAACTTGATTAAAACGTTTGAAATAACGACAATTTTAAATTTCAAAGAATACCGTGTGATTTCTCTTGCGGTTCTTCTATGTCGTAACACCTCATATATATCGGTTGTTTATGGCGGAAAGCTTAGCCGATAATTTATATCGCATGAAATTCGAATCGTATTATCGTATCAACTTAACATGCAGAAATATGATACATCTAATCTAATAAAGAAGAAGGGCGTATAAAGGGATATTATTACTCTTTGACGCGTCAAACAGTAAATAAAAAAATTATTTTTTTATCATTAATGCGCGATATTGACTCAGCAACATACTAAGAATGTTTTCTGATAAGCAATCTCTTAAATATACTAAATTTTACATTTACATCTTAAGTATGTCTTAATTATATTTTTAATTTTATGTATTTTTTGCACAATTGAGAGGAATACTTTTTTGCAGTCACAATATATTTTTTTATAACCATCCATTACTTTATCAACTACAAATTATTTATATTTACGTAAAAAGAGAACTCAACAGAGCTAAAATATTTGGAGAAGATTTTCTAGAAGATAATAAAAAAAATATATTTTTGCGCATTAATTTCGGCGTTCTGGTTTTGCAAGATCTATCTTTTAAATATTTTCGAATATTATGTTTCCTTTCAGGAATGTAACCTTTGAGTAGTTCACGAAAAAGAGCGTGACTTTTTCGTGGAAAACGTAATGCAATAATCAATACTGTTCACAACGTCGCTTTGAAAGAACCGTTCTGTGAATTATTCAATGTATGAGTTAAAATCCTATGTACATGAGAACAAGATAGCGAGAATTTCGTCAATATGAGTTGTTTGATCATCGAATTGTTTATGAGAGCGGCGATTAAAAAATTATTCTTAGGTTAAACCTTTTTTTTTTACGTGACTGTGACAAGGACACGTGTTTATCTTTCGAGAGAAGAATAAAATGTGAATGACTTTTGTTGTCCAGAAAACTCATCTAAAAGTTGTCGCGAGGAAAATAAAATAAAATAAATACAATAGAAAAACAATTCACAGTGAGAAAAAAAGAGAAAATTTTAATAATTGTTTGCGACATAGAGTTTATATTTCCGCAAGTAGAAATCGCAACTGTTTCGAAGGTCTTTCGTGCTTTACAATTCAGCGAAACGCAAAACTTGCGTCAAACGCAATTTTCTATTTTACGCCATTATGCCGGTGGAAAGATAGGATACGCCGCAAATTACGCGGGAAATTTTGCGGCGCGATGAGATAGCAATTCGGGAGTGGCATTTAATTTAAGAGCATGGTGCGATATTGCGAACGCGAAAATATAGGGATCGCAGAAATCATAGGCGGTTGCACGAAAATCAGGGATAAGCGAACCACTACTACCGGTCGTAATTACGTAAATCGCTCGCGAGTACCTACCGAATGATCGATCGTTGCGAGATAACGTATTTGTGGCGAGAGATCGTAAATCACTTTTCTCTCTTTGTTAAGACAACAAATTTCGCACCTCGTGTGTGTGTGCAACTCGAATTAATAATCTCATTGATCAGTAGAATAGCGTAAATTAATTTTGCTTTTTGCGAAATGTGCCCAAGTTTTTCGTCATTTTTGCGTCGAATTTATGTTGCCGGATAGAACTGTATATTTTTTTTTTTAGCAAAAATTCACTTTTTACAATAAGCCGTGAGTACGTGTGAAGTGTAATTTTTACATACTGATAATACGCGCCGCGCAAAGTGACACATAACGACAACAGTCTGGTTGTTACAAAGTTCTTGTCGTGTTTCTGCACTAATGGGTTACGAGCACGGCTAGATGTGTATTATCATATATTCTCGATAGTTTATGTGAAAATGTTCACCTGTTGCGAAACTACTTTATTGAGTTTCTTCTACATAAAAAAGTCTTAGAGCGCGCAAGTAACTGAGAGTAGAGTCCACTTAACTAAATGAATAATATCTATCTTAAAAAGTTGATATCGCGTGTGTCAGAAATTCTTCTTTTCTATGCACAATTAAAGTGCACAAAAAAGTTTTTTCTAATTAAAATTCATTAGTAAATGAAGATGTACAAAAGTAATATGAGAAAATATGAATTTTGTTGAATTATTCTCGTGACTGCAACTTTCGCGCAGCGTCCAAGTTTGTTTCTCGTGTGTGAGCTCGGAGAAAATTAAGTTTGAGAGCGTATGCGTGACGAAAGAGTGCAGTGCTAATGAACTTTGTAAACTACTTAGAATAAAGCAGAGGCGCAACACACGCAGACATTGCGTAGCAAGTGGGACAATGTAGGTTGTTTTATATAGCACCTATACAACCACCACGTTCACAACACCCACATCGTTATGCAAATGAACTTGTACAATCGTGTTCTGTAACTAACCCTTTACCCTGTGCAAATCTTGTCAGTTCTAAAATTAAATTAGATAGTGGGGTAAAAGATGACAAAATTTACATTTTTGTTTGAAATCTTTTGTCGTGAAAATTAGTTTTTTGCGCAACCGTGTGTGTAATATTTTAATTAAATTTATCATTTTATTTATTTCTTGTTATATTTCACTTGGAAGACAAAAATTGATGATACGTATGGAAATTGTATTAATATTTTATTTTTCTTACAACTCTCTCTTGAACATTTTGAAGATATTTTAACCGAATTTTAATTTAGCTATGTGTGCATAGCAAGATTATCTCTTTACTTTACATTTTCTATCTCAATTCCTATCCGGATACGCCGCAATTATGCAATTGTATGAAACATAGGTCACTTCACGCGAGAATACCTATTCTGGATATTGTTGTAGAGACCGCATTGAGTGCAAACCATCGTTTTCTGCATCGTCGGGCATGTAAATCGTTCGATAAACACAGACGATGTTTAGCTTTAACGCAAATATTCGAGTTTATCAGGCGCAGAGGTGTTCGGAACAGCCGATGTCTTTCCCACGAAATCGCGAAATTAGTAACGACAGTCCTTGATGTTAAAACATTCACATGGCGGGGTTGATACATCATGTTCTAGCATGGCGCGTTATAGCACTCGTTAATCGAAGAAATTACGCTAAATCTCGTTAATTTCTTATGTTATTGAAATTATCTTATTGAAATATCGTTTTATTTTAGGTAATGCTAAATAAAGAAGCGGAAATGAAAAAAGGGGTGTAAAAAATTGTTATATTACACATAACGATCATTTAACGATTTTTTTCAACATTTTTTAATTTGAAAAAATGTGGCAAGTGATAATTTGTCAAAATGTAACATTTTATATGAAGTCTCTTTACGATCACGTGACGCTGGTCATATACGTCGTCGTTCTTGTCGCTTGATTATTACCATTCTCGCGACGTGCGATGGAAAGCATGTGGCAAACGCGTCAAAAGTTTGCTTAAAAAAAAAATAAAAGAAATTTTTATTGTTATTGCGCACGTTACAGCTTGTTCGACTAATAGTCACCTTCTCGCGAACGCGTGTTCTTCGGTAATACCCAGTCCTGACGGTCATATCCTGCCACTGGAACCTAACCACTACTGGAAGCTACCTAAGCCTGTTCATACGATTCTCGACGTTGTTATCGCGGAGTGTCTCGAGCTCTGCCTCGCAGATAGCGTCGACCAATTCGTCTCGAGTCGGGGTCCGTCATGTCACAGTCAGTCTGGATTTAGAATTCGCGTTTTTTTTTTCTTTCCTCGCGATAACCTTTCCCTTTATGCATGGTTATAAATGTCTAAAAATATCCTGCTTTACGGGGTGTGACGCGCACAATGATGGGCGCTGCTCCGCGTTAAATGTGCGCCGTCCGCGAAACTGTGTCACGTGTAATATCAGCTTTTATCGGTGCGACAATTGTCGAGCGATCGGTCGACCTTATAGGGGATTACACTTTAAATTGTCAGGTAATGTGAGAAGAGAGTCAAGTATGTATCGGGAATGGAAACAATAAAAGTTTTGTGTGCAATTTATTTCTTTGTAAACTTGGAAACCGTCTTGTGTGTCCTGAAAAAACTGGTAAAATAAAATAATTTCAAGAAAAAAGGACGTGTCGAGCTACGGGAAAAGTATGACATGTAGATAAAAGAAGTATTTATACATAAATACGAAGTAGCACGTGTGTGTGCCAGTTGCAGAGTAACAGAGCTCCTTTCTTCTTTGTCAAGTTGTCGCGCTTATCATCTTCTCGTTTCTCTGGTTTACCGCTGATGATGTTAGCGAAATGATTTCTCCACGTAATTATAGTATCTACGAGACAACTCGAATTTCATTCTGTGCAGGATGGTATTGGATCCCAAAGCCACTAGTTTGCATAGCGATTACGGAAGCTTCGATCGGCCATTGGGCGCTGGGGAGGGTCACGAAAGGGACGTTGAGGCGGCAGTTGATGGAAGCAGCAGCGGGATGGCACAGTCCAGCGACGTTTACCAACGGCAGCCGCTGTTGCCTGGCGCGCCGTTATCCAAGAGCAAAGACAAGTGGTCCGGAGTGGCCTCGGGATCGGATTATTACGAGGACGACGAGGACGAGAAGGACATCGAGAGCCTGAGCAGGCACCCCGGTTTACCGAATGGTTCCGGAAGCGGCATCGTCAAGATCGACATACCGGCGCCACTTCGCGAAGAGCCGCGCTTCCCCAAAGAAAAGTGGAAAACGTTCCTTGGTATGGGAGAATAAATCAAACTTATTTTGCTTTAGGAAATAGATTTTTTCTTAGAACAATGTAAATAAAAAAAAATTATATCCTTGTCTTAGAAGAAAGATACGTTTAAAAAGTTTGCCACGGAAAATTGGCAATATGTCGAGATTTACGTCGATAATTAAGAATAAATCGATGATCAATGCTGTTTACCATTGCTAAACACGCGAATTTTACGCTCTAAGATTCGTCAACTTAAAACATTATTAAAACACAATACTTCAGGAACTATTGTAACATTGAGACATTTTGATATTAACTCCTCTAATTGGTTAAATAATATTCTTGACTATAAAAGTATTCTTGACTATAAAAAATCTTGAAAAACTTACTCGAAAAGAATAGAAACGCAGAATGATCCTCGCAATACGACCGATGCGTTTTATCAGTTCTTCGGTTTCATTATTCAGTAAACATCTTGGCAGTCTTGTAATAAGCATGGAACGAGTTATTCGCAGGCAATTATTTAAGACGGATGCTGAGAAGCTTACTAGCTAATTTTGCCGGTATTACCTCCACCACTTTGCATGTACGTGACGTTCGCTCGCCAGACGAGCGGGGAGTTCCATCGAGATCGAGGTCGTTGCGTGGCCTGGTATTCGTTCGATATACCGACGTATTCCCGCGCGCATTGATCCTACGGAGAGCGAATTTCCTCCCGATCGATTTTCCTTTTCGGCGAGTTTTTCGAAGAGTTGATCGAAGCGAAGTACACGCAGATGTCCGCGTAAAAAATGCACGCGAATGCGTGCGGAAACGTATTTCTCCGGTACCGTTACGAGTAACTGTTGTAGGGCACGAATAGTCCGTTGCATGACAAAATCAATTAACTGCGACTGTTCAACTCGGAGTTCAGGACGAAAGAAATGACGTACGATAAAAATGGCAATGCTGATTACATTTGAATAGAGCGAATGCGATACGTGTGTGACTTTGCTTTCCGTTACAGCGTTTCTCTTCATGGTCGTGAACTTCATACTGACCACGGCTTCTCTTGCGATGGTGCACGAGCGCGTTCCAGATAGAAATACGTACGGACCGCTTCCCGACATAGTGCTGGACAACATTGCCGCTCAAGATTGGGCGCTCAATGTTTCGGAGGTTCTTATCATGATTATGTCCAACTCCGCAATGTTTATCATTATATTCCATAAGCATAGGTAAGACGTACGAGATATCTTCTGCGCACAACTTTTCTAAGAACGTTGAGACTGACAACAGACACGTCTTTTGTGTTGCAGATTTATAGTAGTCAGACGAATTTTTCTCATAATGGGATTACTGTACATGATGAGGAGCATCACGATGTATGTGACGGTCTTACCGATCGCCAGTAAGACTTATTACTGCAGCCCGAAGGCAAACAACACCAGTCCGCTTCTCGTGACACAAAGGGTCCTGCAGCTCATTTCCGGCTTTGGTTTATCCATCAACGGCAAACACACTTATTGCGGGGATTACATTTACAGCGGGCACACGGTCGTGCTCGTGCTCAGTTACCTGATCATTAAGGAATGTACGTACTCCTCGTCATACACGCGCAATAAATACATATCGCGCACAACCGAGATTAATTTTATGACGACCCGCGTTTATCGCATTTCAGATTCTCCTAGACGATGTCTACCAATCCACTGGTTGGCAGGTCTATCGGTATTTGTCGGAGTAATTATGGTTTTGGTAGCTCATGGCCATTACACCGTTGATGTACTTATAGCGTACTACGTTACTACACGCGTGTGGTATATTTATCACACGCTAGCCAACAACTCGAATCTTAAGGTACGTTCTCATTTTGGTATTCGCTGTTGTGATGAAAAATTTATCTGTGATTTTTTAATAGTAATAAATTTGTAAAATATTTAAGTATGATTTTACTTGCACATTCGCGTTGCAATTTATCGCTGTAAAAAAAAAACAATGAAATAATTTGCAGCAATATGGACCAAATAACTTTTTGGCCCGGCTCTGGTGGTTCTCCATTTTTAAATATTTCGAGAAGAATATAGGCGGTCCGGTGCCACGACAATATGACTGGCCTCTACCTTGGCCTCGACGGTTTCTTGCCAAACACCCTAATCGAGATAGTTAATACTTGTGCTAACTTCACGATAGAGGCTGTTAAAAACAAATGAGTTACTCTTTTTTGTGTTGTATATATTGTATACATACATATATATAAAAAACATACACACTATATGTATGCATATATATATATGTATATATAAAAGTTTGTTAACATGTGGAAATCAACCTTTGGTAAAAAAAAAAAAAAAAAGAAAGATATGTGAGACGTACGATCGTAGAGTAGAGACTACTCCACACATTTATTGTGGAGTATGATGCTTTGTGTCGTTCACTTCTTCAATCTATCAGTGAAAAAACTCGACGCAATACTCGTGCTCCTTCACGTAAAAAAGTTATAGTCCAGCCAAAATTTACTTTTTTGCTTGATTTTTTATACGATTTATACATACAATATAAAAAAAAAAGAATAAGTAGAGAACGACGAATGGAACTTACAATAGCATCATAAGAAGGTTCGGCTGGAGGAAGATTTTATAGAATCAGTATATGTACGACATAATGGTGAATTAACACACAACGCGTTTATATTTTCAAATAGCATAACAAATCGACAGTAAATAAGTAAGACAAATTAAACGTGTGATCTCTTCTAGAAACTCGAGCAAAACTCTGCATTATGAAAAATATTTATATACACACACATATATATATATATATGTATAATCGTCAGATTAGATTTTTTAAATAAATCTACCAAACAAAAATTCAAGTCCTTCCTCCAGACGGATCTTACAAATCAAATTCTAACGTCTTGACTTCCAGTACATAAACGTCGTTATTTTTTTTGATTCTGCATTCGCGACACGAATTATTCCGATGAAAAACAATTTTGCAAATGAAAAATTTGCCAAAAGTGCACTGTAGACTCGCGTGATATAAGTAGATATCATCACACATCATGTCACTTCATCTTCTATCATCTACGAAAACTTTATATTTCCATGCTTCGTTCTATGTATATAGAAAGAAATAGCCGGTATCGAGTATTAGAGGCGATTGTGCGATTTCGGGGGACCAAAATGGGGCGCTCAATAATAAATGTTAGTTTATAATAGCATTGACAAACCAAAAAAAAAAAAGAAAATGCA
>QVOB01027789.1:0-50305 GCA_014839585.1 Pseudomyrmex concolor | reverse complement strand
TACATACAAATAATTAAATCAGAACTACACACTATCAACCGTGTTTTGCTCCATACTGCCATTACCTCAACGTTTTTAATCATTTTTTAAATTTTTAGAGCTTTCTACCAATAATATTTATTACTTATTAGAATAGTTGATCTTAACGCAAAGAATTGATTGTGCCCTTGGTTCTTGAATGTTTATAAATAATAAGATTATAAGCATGCTGGCTAAGGGATCATTGTTCTAGCATCACTGCAAAAGGGACTGCCTAGCGAGAAAACTCACAGCGACAATCACTGATCTATGATGCAATTCACTTTGTAATAGAATGATTAAACATAATATATTGATATGTATATGTCTCTATATGTATGTACAATATGTTCGACTTATACAAAGAATTTGTATACAAATAAAGAAATAAAAGAAAGAATTGTCTTACCTTTTACACTACCTTGATGTTGCACCAATTGCACAGAATATCCTTGTAATTGTTGACCACCTGCGACTCTCAATGTAACACCTAAGAATACAAGTAGCTATTGGATTTCACGTTAAATTGAAATTTCACAATATATGATAAAAATATTATATAGTACTTTAAGCATACGTGTCAATTGAACTTCTGAGAAAATAACGAAAATGAAAAAATCGCTTAATTCTTTTAAATTCTAATTAAAAGTAAGTGTATGAGTTAGAAATGTATGAGGCATTTACACAATGATAGATAGTAAAATTCCATCGTGATCCGGGATAAGGTTCTTTTACTACAATAAATTTCAAATTTGATACCTAACCTAACGTTAAATTTGCTACGACCAAGAAAAATATTTATCTTTTCTTTACGTTACCATATATGTGTGTAATGGTTGCAAAATGATTTCGCCACTGATGAATCTGACGCAAAATGTTACGAGAAATAACACGATAAGAAGATTACATCGCTCTAAACCTACCTTGTCCCGGACCTGTCTGGCTGGTATTTAATGATTTCAAGTGAGACGTACCCACTCTTGGCGTGGGTAATACGCCAGCTAGATTCTTTAATCTAGATTGTATTTGCTGCTGCTGCTGCGTCGATGACTGCCTCGCCTGATTCGATAGTCTGACGTTAATTTTGATACGACCAGACGGACATCTCGGTGGTGGTTCTGGCTGGCTATCTATTTCTTCTATAAGCTTTCTGGGCGTTTGCAAACGTCTCACTCTATGCGCAACGAATGCATTGAGTGTCAGCTCCAGATCTAACAGCAAAAGATTCAGGCTAGACAGTTGGATGTGCTGCAAAGTTAAATTACAGTTTGAACAGATCCGGTGACTGAAAGCTTAGCTTTCAATAATAAAACAATAGTAACAATAACAAGCTAATTTTGTTTTATTATTTTACCTTGAAGGGATCGTGTTCCAATGCGCTACAAACTAACGAGGCGGTCACGAACTCGAGCGCTTCCATTTGAAACGGCGAAACAGTCGGTCGTACTTCGAACAAGTTCGGATGATTGCACACCTTTCGCAATTGCATCAACACGTTAATCACACTCAAGAGATTTCCACTGGCAAGCGTTTCTTTTGTCCTTTAATAAGTAAATTTGTTATCAAACGTTTTACACAAGTTTGATAAAAACAAATTTGTAAAATATTTTGTGTGCAACATAAAACAAAAAAATTAATTTAAAAAAAATGAAAATTAGCACTTATTTTTAAGAAAAAATAAGTGCTTTTTTTAAATCCTCACACACAAGTGTCAAAGAATTCACTTACTTAGCTCTCGACATAAAATCATCGTACAAAAATCTCTGACGCTTCGACAAGCGACACATAACTACGTGCTCGTATTTCTTTGGCAATTGTTTTTCTACCTCGGTTTTCAATCTTCTCAAGAGAAATGGTCGCAATACCTAACGAAAAATACCACATTACCATTAAGTACATTGCATAAAAACGATCGCACATACAAAGTACATTTCTAAGCTCAATAAAATTATTTATTTAACTTTTCTTTAATTAGAATTACAAACAAAAAGAGAAAAGATATAAAAACTACGTACAGACCTTGTGCAGACGACGGATTATGTTCTCATTATATTCACTATTCCCTTCGATCATGCCTGTGACAGGATTGCTAAACCACTCCTTGAATTCACGATGAGACTGAAATACGTTAGGCATAAGAAAATGCATGAGAGACCACAATTCCATCAAATTGTTTTGAAGCGGTGTGCCAGTAAGAAGTAATCTCCTGAAAAATAATAATAAAAGCAATATTCAGTAATGTTTCTAACGAACATCTATTTTTGCAAGAGTGTGAAAGTGTGAATTTAAGTTTTTTAATTACTTTAGAAAATAAATGTAAATCTGATTATATATATACATATATGTGTAATTTATACTTTTAGTAGTATAAATTAATACACATGGTTATTTGAATAGAAACTTCAATTCGTGAATTCATTTAAGATGTCTGATTTGTTTCACGTATATGAGAAATAAAAATTTTTCTCCCTATCTAATTGAAGAATTATAGTGCAAAAAAAAGAAAAAAACAAAACAAAACTGTGGCCAGAAGTCGAATCTAGAACGTCTCGCTTTCCATGCGATTGTCTTTCCAATTCAGTCACGAAGACACTTAGTGTATCTCTCGCAATAGTTGAATATGATTAAAACCCGACAAACACTTCTTCCATCGGTATAAATTCTAACAAATTAACGAATGAAATTAAAGCTGTAGTTTTCAAACAAGCTTTAATTTTATTTGTTAATATAGTAAATTTATCAAATTACCGTTGTGTCTGGAAGTTCAAAAGCAACTGCCATCTCTGTGACTTGAAGTTTTTAATATTCTGTGCCTCATCCAAAATAAGATACTTCCATTTCTTCCGTCTAAAACTCTGGTGATCTTGTATTACTAATTTATAGGACGTAATGCATATGTGAAAGGCGTTCGGCTTCGTCCATCCTATGAAAAAAATTTTGTATTGTGAGTAAGTAGAAAAACAAACTGTCACAAGTATGTAATAAGCTCGAAATTTAGAAATACTGTTTCTCCATACAGGATTCGTATGTCATACAGTGATCAGTTTCTGACACGCGAGTTTTTCTGGAGACATTTTTACTATCTCGCTAAAAAAAAAGTACAGACATTGTCAAAAGTCGACTTAATGCCCGTTGTCGGTAGCGAGCTAAATTATATAAATAAAAATATATTACGCAGCTTTGTTTATATATATAGAAAAAATAAGTTTTCTATTTATATGCTTACATTATATGTTAATTTTCAACTACGTTAGTTTAAAAATTAATTAAAATTAATCAAACAATAGCAGAAAAATTTTAGTTTTCGACATTTATGTCTGTACGAGCAGTTTCTGTGTAATACCTGTTCTCTTCTGTTTTCTTTCTTTCTGCGTGCCGTAATATGTCAGTATCTTGAATCCGGGACACCATTTTTTACATTCCATTTCCCAATTGAGCATAACAGACGTTGGTACGATAATAAGATGAGGTCCCCAATTACCTTTTTCACAGGCTAGATGGGCTAGTAGCGCGATAGTTTGTATAGTTTTACCCAGACCCATCTCGTCCGCTAGAATACCGTTTAACTTTCTATCGTACATAGTGACGAGCCAATCTAATCCAATATGCTGATATTCACGAAGGCGGTGTTTTAAAAGGAACGGTATTTTGGTGACAACCTGAAAAGTTCACAAAATAATAGTAAACACATAGATCACATAGCTGTAGTTCCACATAAAACTGACATTAAGTTAATAGTTATATTAAAAATAATTAAGCGTTTGTTCTGAAATCTTATTTGTAGTGATTATTTTTTAGAACAAAACAAATTTTATTCATAAGAAAATCATCACCATATTAATATTCCTTTCGTAAATTTTGATGAGCAAGATTGGTGCTTCATCAACTTGGATTGGAAAGGAGTCAAATAAAATATATTACAAATAAAATCAAACAAACATCAATTCATAACTTACACTAGTTGTGAGCAATGTATTTCCCTTAGGCTGAATGCTCTCAGCCAACGCAGCGACGTTATCCATTTCATTGTGAGCGTCCGAATGATCAGTTTCTGTAACCTATATGATGAAAAGTAATTATTGTCATTAACATATAAATCAAAAACTTAAGTTACATGTGTGGTAGCAACAACTATTACATAAACATATAACAGTAAATAAAAATCTATAAGCTTAGGTGTAATGTACGTACACATAATTTTTTTTATATTAAATAAAACTCACTCTATTTGATTGTTTTTCTGGATCTTCGAGAAGGGATTGAAGACCTAAATCTGTTTCTGTATCGCTCTGAGTCCGAGTTTCTTCTTCGTCACTCTCGTGATCGCTTTCTTCACTCTCACTTTCGCTGTTTGTTGTCTGATCCTCATTGTCTTGCATAGCTTCCTTATCGCTACTCTCTTTATCCGTGCCTAAGTAAAAATAGAAAACATCTCGATAAAATAGTTCTGTTATTATTGATTACTCTTTTGTAATATTGTATAATTTGTTTAAAATACTCTCAGACAAATGCCTCGTTTAACATCACGAATAGTATTGAGATAAATGAAAACCATTAATCTCGCACCTCAGAATTGGTAAATATCGTCATCGATAATACAAAAAAAAAAAACAAACAAAAAATACCATCCAGCTTAGTCGTTATATTATACCATGTAATATAACTGATATATAATCAGAATTTTTTAAAATATATACTGTTATCATAAATGTATTTACCTTCAGTCTCTACGTTCTTGTCCATCAAGATATCCGACATATTCGCATATTTAGCCGCGAGCTCATCAATAGACATTTCGTTGTCAGCCTTTAAACGAAGAAGTATATTTTTCTCACATTTGTCTTGTAAAAAGATCATTCAGATATCAAAAATGGAAAGTTACCTTAAGCTCATCGAGTTCTCGCTTGTGATCGACGTCTCCTTCGAGTCTTTCTTCTTCCATAATGGTGTCTTCTTCGTCCGAAGACTCGCCAGATTGAGCGACAAAATCCGCATCCCCATCAACCGCTTCTTCATCTTCCTGCAATAGAAATCACAGTCTTATTTAACTTTAGAATTGTGATATATTCAATAGGAATTGATTTATTTGTTACTAAATTTCTCAAAGTTTTATATCCTCTCAAAAGTAGATAGAGTACGCCCAAATTTTAATTTCTATCTACAAAACATACATTTTCCTGTTCGTTAGTAATGTTTTGCGGCGATAAACTTTTGTTCCGATCTTCCAAATAGTCTGGCGGCAAATCTTTTAAGAGATCTTCCAAAGGTATTTCCGACTCTCTCTTCAACAATTCCACTTCCTCTTTGTGATTAGTCGTCAGCTTCATTTCCTCTTCGGCCTTAGCTATAGTTTCCTCATCATCATCTGAACTCTGGTTTGGCTGGAACTCCTCTGTAATTTACACCATTTTTGTGTTTTTTAAATTCTGTTTACATAAAGTGTTAAAAATAAACAGTTTCTTGTAACAAAACTTACCATCAGAATGACATTTTCCTGATGGAATTGGCGATGAAATACGAGAACTGTTCATTGAGGCTGGAATACTCTGCGGACCGTCAATTTTATTGAGACCCTCAGTTAGCCATGTGGAATATTTCTCTGTTTGACCAACAATGAAATTTAAATGTTGATCTAACGCTTTCTTTCGTTTTTCCTCTAATCTCGTTTGCTGTTTATATTCTACCAACTGTAAACAAATCAATCAATTACTATATTATGTACACATATGTATATATACATATTTTAAATAAAATGTGTTCACATATACAAGATTATACAACAACGCATGTCCTGCTATATTTCTTTGGTTGAGTTTACAAAACAACCATACACAATATGCAGACTTTGCTGTTCCCACAACGAGCACACGCTTCTGATAAAGATACATCGAGAAGGTCGGCTTAATTAGTGTGGGGTCACAGTAGCATAACAATAAAATAAAATCAGATTGGATATAATTATTAATATCTTATAGTTTCTTTTCGTGTGTGATATACTTACCTTTTCAACATTAGTCCAAAAGGTTTTGATTTCTTTAGCGATAAAACTAGCGATCTTCTTCAATCGGAGCTCTTGCGACTTCTCGGCTTTTTGCGCCTGAATTGCCTTCTCTTGGAAATATTTTTGTACCATTCGCGCACACTTCTTTGCTGCAGCCTTTTTCCATTTACGCTCCTGGGCAAAGTCAGCGGCCAACCAGACCATCTCTTCCAGAAGATAATCCCAGTGAGCTTTGGTTCGAGTTGGTTCCTGCACTTTTGGCAATCTCCGTTCCGACCACAATCCTTCACGTTGCAACTCAGCAATCCTCTGCATGACATATGCCTCCTGTAAACGAATACACATTAACATTAAATATTTGACATCGTTTTTCACAAAAAATCTTATATAATTGTGATCGTTAACATTTGAATAATTACCTGCTTAGCCTTTTCCACTATTTGTTCTTGATTATTTGTAATATCAGAAGAAGTGGAAGTTGTTATGGTAGGTGTTGCTAATTTCACGAGCTTAACAATAGGCTGCGGATTGTTGAGCGCAGCTGTTGCCATAGCTGCTTTCGTAATTGTAATATTCGTTATCAATGGCGACGATTTGTTCGTTACAGAACTCGCGGCTACAATCGTAGTCATAGTTTTCGGTGGGTTTGAAACTACAGAAGCTCCTGAAACTACAACTATTTTTGCATCAAAAGTACCGATTTTTCTATTATGATAGTCTTACAATAATTGCTTTGAATGAATTGAACGTTACATACAAGATAGATATAATTCAATAATGTAACATTTTTTCTTATAATTCGGACGCCTTCTAATTCAAATTTGCCAAATTTATACATTTATCTATACATTTATACATTTATTGGATTAATCGTCAAGAATTTGAAAACGCCTCTTATAATTTTATTAATTTTTTGATATATTATTCGCAGCTAATACACACGCCAATACACACGTACCTACACACACACAAAAGCTGTGGTCAAACTAATATTTCAAATGCTATTATTTTATCTTTATTTCTCATTGAACATAAAGCAAAAATAGAACAATGCTTCGAATCATACGTAGCGCTATCATAGTTACTTTGACCACAGCAATATATACATGTTTGAATGTACACTGGCCGTCATTATATTGTGCAAGGCAAAGGGAATAGATTCTTCTTCTATCTCTCTCCTATTTTTCTTCGCTAGTCTCTTCTCTTAGCCGCGACTGGCTAAAAGAGAGATAGAAGAGAGATAGCTTTGTGTAAATAATACTTAGTATTTCACGTACAAAAAATATATAAATGTTTTAATTTTCCAACAGAATTTTATGGCTGTACTCTTGGATCTACAAAAAACCTAAGACAAGAAATTTATTTATATAAATTTATTTGTATATTTTCTCACTTCTATTGTCATTAACCAGGAGATCTGTTGTTTCGAGCATTCAAGAGATTCATAACTGTATATGATTGTGTACATATGCTGAGAATAATTTACGTATCAACATTCCAATGGTGCTACTAAGATAAGATTGAATAATATGTCGACAAGTAAACAAGTAAACATTTGATTAATAAGCTGTTGTTCAATACTGCGTTGAAAATTTCGAGGCTGCACCTCGCGAAGTAACAACTTAGACTGTTTGAAATAATGTTTCTTGTAGTTACCTTGCACTGAAGCTGAAGACGTAACAGGTAACGAGGTAGATATCGCAACAGATGCCATTTCCGTACCAGGTACCGTATTAACTTCTGCACTTTGAATCGTGGATCCAGATGCGACAGTTGTGACATTGGCAGTAGCAGAATTAACAGTTGCAGAAGTGGTAGTAACAGTGGTATTTGCGGCTGCAGTAGTTACAGCAAGCAATCGTGACAACTCCGACGATGATGGGGCAGTCAGATCCTCGTTATCGTCTTCTGGATCTAGCCGATTTTGGCGTAGGAAGTTTCGGAATTGTTGCGTCTGCGGCCGATTGCGCCAAGCCGAGTACTCCACTATATTGCCCCCGTTACGCAAAAAGTAAAGCTCCGACACAATTTCAACGTATTTTTCACGAACACTATTCATTCGTCGCAACTTATATTCCACGACTTGTTTGCGGGCGTTATTTGCATCAAATGTAGTTGACTTCTCTTGTGTTTCAGATAGTTTTAGCCGTTTCCTGGGCTGTTGTGGCGATTGGCTTTGTGGCGACGATACCTGAGACGATGACAACGAAGACGAAAACGTCGACGAAGAAGCCGATGACGGCAACAATGATGATGATGACGACGACGACGAAGATATTGATGACGATGACATCGGTGTTACATACACATTGCTTATTGCCGTACGTACAAACTTTGGAGATGTTGCCAATACGACTTTTGACGAAGATTGTGGTCGTGATGATATGGATGATAAATGAGATGCGCTGGATGCAGTAACACCTCCGGTCACCACGCCTGCTGCATTACGCGATGGTGTGCCAATGTTGACAATTCTCGTAACTCCAATTTGTCCTCCACTTGCGTTAAAAAAAAAAAAAAAAAAAAAAAAAAAAAAAAAAAAAAAAAAAAAAATAGTAATATTCAGAAACTGATATTTTAATCTTTTTTTTTAGTTTATGTAATTGCGTTTGTTTCCCTTTTATACCAAAAAGTGCTACTGCTTGTATTATATTCATATTGTTCTATGATGTTAGAATTGTGTTTCAAAAAAAGTAGAAATATAAAGACTCACTTGCAAACCAGGAACTTGAGTTGTTATAACAAACTGTTGACTGCCACCAGCGGCGAGAACTTGCTGCAGACGAATAGTCTGGTGAAGTGCATTTCCATTTTCATTGTTATTAGCTGTACCCCGATTAAGGGGTGATAAAATAGGTGTGCTCTGCTTATCAGTCATTGCACGTTATGCTATAAAGAAATATGTTAAAGAACATTTAAATTACATAAAACAGCAAGTAGTGAAGTTGTTTATCAAATATTGTACAAATTTAACTTTCTAATAAACTCAGGATCATTTTTGATTCTTTAATTAGACACATAGAAAAATATTAATCTTTGCACAAAAAGTAAACTGCAGTAGTAAATGCTACAGGGTCATATAAATGATCCTGAGTTAGCGATTGCTTTAAAATTCAAGTATTTTATATTTTTATCATGATAAAAAAAAATAAAACTAAATAAAAATATATAATTCTGATGTAGTTTTATAAAACTGTACTGTTCTGCATGACTTTTTAAAATTTATGCATATTAGATAAAGAAATAAGATTAAAAGCAAAATTAAGAAAGAGTTACATAAATAAGCATACATTAATTGCTTCATTACACAACATGTATATCTATATATTACATAATTTTATAAACTTATAAATATAGAAAATTTATATATAAGAAAAGCTTTGCTTATATAAAAAAGTCTACATAAAAATATATATGTTTGTATTTGTTAATCTTATATTAGTGACATGTGTGTTAATTTTATTTATGTGACATATGTGTTCATATAAATGTAAATAAGTGTTACAAATCACTTTAAAGTATGTAGTAAAAAGAAAGACAATTTTTTCTAAATAATATAACATAAAATATAATATTGCAGTTATCAAAAAGAAAACAGAAAGGATAGGTAAATGAAGCTTGTTTGTTAAAAGTATACATACTGTTCACACAATATTAGTCAAAGGATAAAAAATGAGCAAGAAAATTTGCTGTTGATTCATAAAAATAAAAGAAAAAAAAAAAAAAGAAAAATCGGCAAGTATTGCGCAGAAAAAACGACAAGATGTGTATATGCGCGAAATTCAGCGCCGTGCGGGATGACGGGATGTCGGGGAATCGGTGAACGAGGAAACGTGTCATCTCGAGTGCCACAAGATACCGGGCCGATTGATCGAACGACCGCGACCTGTAATCCAAGACCCAATGACGGTCTTGTCCGTGCGAATCTCGTCGAGGTGTACCTCGAGGCGTTGCGTCAGGGTAGGCGCCGGGTGACGAAAAGATATTTACCCGAGAAGCTCGCGCGACAAAATATATACGGGAGGAAAGGAGCTTACGGCTGCATCATCGGCGGAGGACGATCAGCGCGAGGAGGTGATCTCGCCGACGACGCGACTTGTCGCGACGTCGTAGTTGGGAAAGCCGCGAGACGCGGCGCGGTGTGGCGTGAATACAAAGGAAATCTCCCATCCGCCATGTTGGCGTTGGCTCTGAAACCTACCCGGACTCACCATAATGTAATCACAAATTTCCACGACGTGGGTGTGCCATCCACGCTAATGATCGTCACGTCCGTGATTCGCGTGGATCGATTCACAATTAGATACCTCACGTAACGCACGACACATGAACTATATCTAATATTTTACGATACATTGTCAGACAACGGACTCAAGGACGCGTAGCGCATCTAAACATGGCGACGGTCGAAAGAGAAGTTTCAGCCGAGACGAAGGTGCCAAAACCAAGGATCTTCACGTTTGCCTCGGTCGCGTAGAGATGGCGCCGCACAAGTCTCCGATTGGTCGCCCGCGACCATTGCGCGCTACAACGTGGCATCGACCGGACCGTGTGATTGGTCCGTAAGCTCGTATGTTCAAAATCCATCGTCCAAATTAAACCGATCGCGCTCGAACCCCGACCCCGGTGCTCGATCAAATCAGCAACTACTTTCTCACGGATATCCTCCCCGACACAAAAATAGACTCTCTTATGCCGATTATTTCATTTTAATTAAAACAGACGTATGATCTAACATTAAAAGTAAAACAAGAAGAAGGTATGTAGAAATTTTTCGCGACAAAAAATATCCGACGATAATAACGCGGATCTTATCAACTTAAAAAGCACATTTCTCTGATCACTAAACATCAGGTTATCGAGAAAAACACCTTGTTCGATTTTCCGAACGACAGCATGTAGAAAAAAACTGAAGAAAAATCTCTGAAACAATCTTTTGGGTTATCGACTACATTACTTGTATTTCGTACTTTGCTATATGAAGCGTGTCGTTACAATATAAAGAAAAAGAAAACAGAGAAATACAATACAGGTTACAAAAAGCAAATTTCCACCTACTAATGGACCTGGCGAATATTCGCCACGTGGCGCACGAAATTATTCTCCGGTGTGTTTCTTCTCTACGTTATTAAGTATTCGAACTGTATTCTCTTACGTATAATCACTCTCTTCTCACCGATTTCCGGATCACTCCACAGTTTCCATTAATGGGTGTTGACGCTCCGAATTGCGAGTCTTCGCCGGCACCGCTGAGCACGAGGACCCGGTTCGATCGTTGATTGCGCGCGTCTCGCGAGAAAAGGACGCGCGCCGCCGTTGTGTTGTGCGGAATTTTTGCGCGCGGAAATCGCCATCGCATGGACGATCGCCATTACAACCACACTCTCTAAAGGCTCCTCCCTGTATTTTTGTCCGAATAAGAAGGTAAGATGCGCACGGCGAATACCGATCGACTGTTCGTCGACCGAACGCACAGAATGTTGGCGGGCGCCGCGCCGTGTGTTTGACAAAAAGAGATAGATAACTGAACACTGTTGGCGCACGTTAGTCTGATATCAACTTCCTCGCGGCCACCGGAAATACCTGCAATTTGAATCACGTAGTGCGTGTCATTACGTAATTTTTTTTTTTTAATGAAAAATTGACGAAATGTCTCATGTTCGCTATGATGATGAAACAGCACCGCGCAATTAAGCGATGAAAAAAAATCTCTATTCAATTTTTCGAACAAACTGTTAAAATTAAAACATGATTCTTGTTATAAACTGTAGTTTTTACCTGGTGCTTTTTTTTGTTTTTCAGATAACAACGCTAATTGAAGGATGATTAAATTGAATTCAAATGTTCATCCACTTTTTTCCGCGACATTGACGGAGAATTTGCGACGAAGAAATGTGATTACAATAGTGGACTTTGTCAATACAGATCCGATCAAATTGGCGGCTTTTACTGATCTTTCACATACAGTTTGTATTTATTTAAAAGTGTATAATTTTATATTTTGCACAAAATAAATAAAATATATATTAGTTCATACATATGCATTAGATAGATATAAAAAAAAGATTTACTTGATATCTGTAACTTACACACACTACATATATTGCACATTTCTTTTTGCAGGATATACTGCAAGTGAAACAACACATAGTGAAAAACTTTGGATGTACAAAGAAGAATGCTGTTACTCTTCTTGCAATAGAACGCGGACATATTGTTCCAACTAGCGTGATCTGGTATGTTTTCGAGAAGAATCAGTTTTTTTTATTTTTAATCAAAACCAGACAAAAAGACAATATTTTATATTGAATATCAAGTATTTATACAGACGTAACGTCTATCCACATAACGTCTATCCATTAGACATTACGTGGAGTTGTAAACGTCTATCCACGTTTACAACTCCACGTAATGTCTAATGAACATCTAAATGGAAGTTTGTATAGAATATATTGTTTCGTATAGATACTTTAAAGATATTCACTTTAGATAAAAAAAGACATTTGTTTAGTCTGGCGTTTTATGATTGATTTTTGGCAAAACAGCTTGGACGAATTGCTGAAAGGTGGTCTATATTCCGGGCAATTGTGCGAGCTATGCGGACCTTCTTCTTCCGGAAAAACGCAATTATGTTTGACAATAGTTGCTAACGCTACAGCTCGATTAAACACTGTTGCGTGGTATTTTGATACAAAAAGAGATTTTTCTAAACTGCGATACGAGGAAATTCTGAAGACAAGAAACCTTAGTCAGAAAGTACGACGTTCAATCATTAAGACAAAATTACTATTAGTAAGAAATAATTTGAGAAAATAGATTTTGATATTTTTATATAGTTGTGTGAAAACTTTTTATATGTATTATTGTATTTATCTTTCAGTTACTCTTCATAGAGCAAACTAAAAATTCAATGTATTGTGCAAATAAAATTTTTGAAGTGTTAAATTTTTAGTTCCATTGTTGTATTTTGAATATAAGTTGCGTTTTGGTTTTTATTTTTCAGGTCGTAGAAGATGCAATGCAACGTACAAAAATCTGTTATGTGTATTCGTCTGATGAATTGATACAAGCTCTACGACAATTGGTAACTTTGTGCAAAATGAAAAAGATTGACAAGCCTTTTGAAGAGAGGAAACCTTTTCTCGTGATTATCGACTCTTTGCCTGCTATTATTTTTAAGGTAAATAAGCGATGCTGATTCTTGTCCGTTATATCGATGAATCACAATCAGCTTTACAAGTGCTTATCTTGTAACGAGCGCGTTGTTAACTACAAATAATTTTTTTATACTTTAAGGTGTCACGTGATAAAGAGACCATCTACGAGCTTGACGAGTTGGCTGAGGTATGTCGATTTTTAACAAGGGAATGCCACGCAGTTGTAATCACAGTGAACTTGGTCACCTGGTGGAATTCACAAGATCAAGCAGGTTTTATAAAACCGGCGCTAGGCAAATATTGGATAAACGTACCAGTTATAAGACTGTTGCTAGCAAGACAAAATAGTGAGACTTGGAAGATTAGTGTGTGGAGAGATTCAAAATTAGAAGAGATCTTGTCCTGCATTGTGACAGTGAACAATACCGGAATAACGTAGTTATTTAAATTAGTTTTAAATTTAAATTAGTTTTAACAAAACTCACTCATGTTATTATTGTCTGTTAAGATGTATATATGATAAGTACTTGTTAAAAAAAAATTTTACTTTTGTTATCAAAATTTGATTATGTCTGAGACTGACTTGTTTTTTTAATGGCTCAATGACTCCGAAAATCCGCCTGTGAAAATGCCAATCTATATTGTGTTTTCAATCGAACTACATTTCTAACCCAACCTGACGGTACTTACCTACATTTGACATGACATGTGTCACTTTTACGTTATCGTTTGCTGTGTGTAATTTATAAATACATTTTTTTTATATGTAATTACATGTTTTGAGAAGTGTCGCAAATCGCGAGAAGCATGTTACGGGATTATGCAGATTTGCGTTAAAGCCGTTAACGAAATTTCTTAACGTATAAATTAAAGATCAAAGATTAGATTTTCAAGATGAACGTAAAGAAGTATATTCATCCGAGGAACAAGTACAAGAAACCTCCGAATTACAAGCAACTTGCGATCATGTATCCAGAATTTCGCGAAATCGCAATTATGGTAATTTTATAATAATATATCATATAAATTTAACCAACATTTAATTGATATATACAATTTAGGTTAAGAAAAGAAGAACAAGTATTGAAAAATTATAGGATTTTGCAAAAGTATAAAATAGTTACAAGCACGTTCAGCAGTTTATACTTTCAAAATATAATATGTTCAAATAGAAAAACAAAGAAACTACTTTTTTAATTGTTTCCGTGTTGGATATTTAGGATCTTGCAGGAAAAATCAAGATTGACTTTCAAGACAAGAAAAGCTTGCGTGTGCTCACGGAGACACTTCTCAGGCATGATTTTGATTTACATGTAACTATTCCACCAGATAATCTGAATCCAGCAATCACACTGCGAATAAATTATATTCTTTGGATTGAGGACTTGATGAAACATTCCAAACTGGAAATGGATAAGGTTACAGGCATTGATATTGGTAAATATAACATTGCTGTTTTAACACCTTGCTGACCAGTCTATACTTGTGTTTGCGCCATCAGCAAGGTGTCAAAATGTTCTTTAAAGTGTAATCATATAACTGTAATAACAAATACTTCTTATAAAGAAGAGAATTATATATATATACATATACATATAAATGTTATTTTTTATAATATTCTGATCTGATAATAGTTTTCCCTTCTAATAATTTAGCTACAATATTAGAACATTCTAGATTACTTGAAATTTAAACCAAGTTTGTTTTAAACAGGTACAGGAGCAATTAGTATATATGCTCTATTGCTGGCAAAGATATATCAGTGTCATGTAATTGCTACAGAAGTAGATAAAAAAAGTGTAGAATATGCGAAAGAATGTGTGAAGAGAAACAACTTGTGCAATTTAATTAAAGGTAAGATTTATCAAGGATAGTATTTATTAAAATAAAGGAGATAAAAATGTTTAAGAAATAAAGTCAGTATCAATTCTCCTTAACATAACAAATTTTCCAATACAGTAATTCTAGTGAACTCCGACAGAATCTTTAAGGACGTGGTAGAAGACAATAAAGTTTATGATTTCTCCATATGCAACCCACCGTTTTTTGAAAGTGAAGGTGACGACGAGAAAATAGAAAAAGCTCTTCCGCCGAGAAACGCGCCCACTGGAAACGAGAGCGAACTAAAGATCAAGGGTGGCGAAGTGGCCTTTGTGACGAAGATGATAGAAGAAAGTATCGAGATAAGAGATTGTATAAAAATCTACAGCACAATGATCGGCAAGAAAGCTGATTTGTTTCAACTGAAAAGTCTGATAAAATCGAAAAATATAGAAAACTTGACGTGGACAGAATTCTGCCAAGGCCATACAACACGGTAATTAAAAATGTATTGAGAACTTAACTAGTAATTTCTTGCCTTTGATGTTATTAAACAAAGACAGCGGCGAGGAGAAACTGAGTCTTAAATAATATTTAAAATTCATGTGCTAATCTTTATTCATCAAATTTAAGAAATTAAATATTTATACTAAAAGATAAAAGGTTTTTTCAATAGATGGGGTTTAGCTTGGAGTTTTCTACCAAAAAACGTCCTAGATCTGGGCACTGCGCCTGTTATCAGAAAGAGTGGAAAATCCATGATGCAATGCTTCAAAAACAATTATAAAACTATGATAACGTTTCCGGTTGGTGAAAAATTTTCTCGTCTGGACGATTTAATCAGCTTCTTAAGAACAACTATGGAAGAATTGAATGTAATCTTCTTTATTTCTTTAATTTATTATCTCGAATAAAAATAAAGTTTTAGATGATTCGTAACTTTAATCCTTATTCTATTATTATTTTTGTACCAGATTAAATTGGAAAATGTGTCGATTCCCGAGGACAGCTCCGACGCCTGGATATGTGAAATAACCGCAACGGAAAGATCGTGGGAGCATACACGCAGAAAACGGCGTTTAATGCAACGACAACTTGCGTTAAAAAAGCTAAAAAATGAAAACATTGAATTTGAGACAAATGTAGACGCCGAAAAAATGTCAAATGCACTTGTTGCAGAAGAGTCGGGCGATGTTGAGCGATTTAACGACAGTTCTTCGTCTTCAATTAAACCTGAAACCAGTGCGAAATGTAGAAACGAAAGTTCTGATAAAGAGTCTGATGAACGTGTTTCTTTACTTACTTGCACGCTCTGCGTGGAAATAGAAAATATCGAATGTAAGGAGGAAACTGTACAGAATATGTTTAAGATACAGATGATATTCGGGACCGGTAGTGGCAGTGTGAACGCATTACAGTCGTTGCGACAATATTTGATAAACAAATTGGAAATAAGAAATAAGACTCTGGATAATTCGTCGATATCTGCTAAGAAAAAAAGAAAAAAGACGAAAAAAAATTCCATTACTTCAGATAATCGCAGTTAAATAGTTAAGAGAACAAGATTTTTATCGAATAATTAACGAAACAAAGTTTCGTTTCCAAATTAGATCAACACGTAGTACATATAAAACAAATTTATTTCATGCAACATGTTAAAGAAAGTTTATAACAGGATATGTAAACCAAGTGTAACGTTTTTCTTTGTATAATGGATCTTATACTTACTATTATAGGTCTTTTATAATACAATTTGACTGAACAAGTGCGATGTGTGATAAATTTAATTACGATTATGTAGTATTGTGATACAAAAAAATAATTCCGTCGACGGAAAACATCGATGCTGACCGCATACACATAATGATTTATGCGTTTATCCTCATCGTTAATTGATTGTTCTTTTATTATTGCGAAAACATTGCTGGTGCTCTCGTCAGGCCTAATCTCGTTTAAAATCTATTGATGACTACAACAAAAGAATTAATCACTGCTATTTCTTTTTATTTCCTAATTAAATTACTTCGTGACTACTGCTACTGCATTATTGATCGCGATAATCTGCTCAATGAATTGTGACGGGAGATTTCGTATTGCTCAACTCGAGCAAAGGATTCCGCAGGATATGTATGTATGTATGTTTTTGCGCGCGCGTGTACATGCGTATGTGTATATAAAAGATATATATATATATATATATATATGTATATATATATGTATAAAAGAATCGACAAAAAAATTTGTATGTACGTATGTGCTGCGTATATAAGAATGAACAAAAATTAATATTAACAGCATGGTAACAATCGATTTTTATTTACGATCTTAGGACTATAATCGTCGTGAGACTGGAAGTCGACTTACCACAGTCGTGACTAATGACGCTCGATCGATTGACTGTGTTCTTATCAACGAACATGATCGGGTAACAATGCTATTTGCTATACTTTTACTTCATTTATCAACATTCTCGTGAGAGAAGAATGTTAAAAAAGACAGTTTACTCATATGTTAACGAAAAATTGTACACTACTTACAATATAAATGTTTTTTTTTTTGTTTCAAGAACTCAAATTAACATAAAAGGAAGCACTTTTATGCGAAGTATCATAATAAGAGATGAAACATGATGGATTACATATTTTGCGTGGATTACATTTTAAATGTTATGTTTTTTCTGCTTTTTTTCTCTCTCTTGATGGCAATTAGAATGCAGTAACAATTAACAATGCCTAAAAGGCACTAAACGGTGACTTCACACGACAATTAGTGAGACAGATTAGTAATACAAATCTGATTTATTATTATTAATCTATTCAACACTTGCTCGCATGAAAATAACAAATTGAATGCAGTCATGATATAAAGCCCTATCGCATTCTAATTTTTGCAGCAAAAGCCTACAGAACTTATGCTTTTTTTATGTCAATATGACAGTTTAATATCAATGCGCATTAGTGCACCCTTTTTATTTTTGATATAAAGTGATAGAAAACAAGAAAATCGATTTTTCTGTTGTAAATTCGATTGAGAATCGAATCGTTATTCTACTTACTTCGACGGATCAACGATAAGATCGTCAACGGCTTTTTTTTTTTTTTTTCTATCGCGAGATGAACAACTTGAACTCTTAAAAATGTAATCTCACGCACGCGCGCAAGTGAAGAGATCACATTGCTTCTTTGATTTTACGGCGCTCCGTAAAAGCGAGACATGGCACCTTTGTTATGTAAACTTGGCGTAACAAAGGAGTGTGCGTTCCGCAAGCAAATTTCAACGTTGCACACGCCACCACCGTTTTGCTTCGCAAGCACACCATTGAACAATAATAACTTTGCATCTCTTTTTTCTCTTCAAGTCTTACAATCCTACTACATACTCTGTGAACAGTACAACAAAACAATACAAAGTACCAAGTATTGATATATACTCAATTCTCTCGACTCCGCGCGAAATCGTCGTCTTCCACGTTGGGAGGATTAGAGCTTAAAAAAAAAGAAAGAAAAAACTACTAACATTCGTTGTCGGCGTACGGAGAACTCAGCTTTCTGCTGCAACAGACTCTAAGGTGTCCGATTTGTTGTTCTCTAGTTTTTTTTCTTCGACTTTCTCGACCTCCTTCGCCGTTATTGTGAACACCTTCTTGGTCTCGTTGTCTTCCTTTTTGGTATCATCTTTTTCAACGTTCGTTTTACCAGCCTCGACATTATCCGGCGACTGTTCCTTCTGCCGTTTCTCTATTTCAGCTTTGAAGTTGTCGATATCTTGTTGGCTGATTTGCACGAAAAGGATACCATTGATCACGTTGAGCATGTCCAGCACCGAACCCATACTGGGCGGCTGCACCTGTATTGGCGGCAAACTCACGCCTGACTTGCCTGTGTAGATCTCGTTCATTTTCTTCTGCAGCACAACCGCCTGCTGAGTCAGATGGCGCAAACAGTCGCTGCTCTCCTTCGTCTTCTCATGATCTTCGCCTAACTGCTGCTTGTAGATCGCGTATGTCTCCTTCTCGTTGTTTAATGCCGCTCGGAAATCACCCATGCAAGATTGTGTACGCGCCACTAGATGATACGATACCGCGACTTTCAATGAACGGAGACCGTGATAACGTAAGTTCAGAGCTAACGCGTGCTCCAAAAAGCGCAGCGACAACTCGTATTCACCTACTGCGTGTAGGATCAATGAGATGTTACTCTGAAAAGAGAATTGAATTGTTACGTTATCGTCTTGATTAAAACATTAAAAAAAAAAAACTAAACTTTGAATTATCAATGTTGAATACATCACTAAAATGTTCTGAAATATATATCACTTGATTTTAGACTTACGTCGAGCAGGGCCACTTCCGGATGATCCTCGCCACAGACTAACAATGCCAGATAACGTGCCCTGTACAATAATCTTAATGATACGGATACTTGGCCGTTGGCGAAGGAATATAAGGCGAGATGTATCTGCAAACAAAAAAAAGAAAACAGATAAATTTTTGTGTAGAATTTGTCAGAATATTACGTTTTAATTGTATATCATTCACTCACACATACTCGTAAAGCTTATTAACTTACGTATTCCGTAATCGTATACGGATGATCGATGCCGTTGACTCTTTCCGACATGAGAACAGCTTTTTGTTGTGTAGCGAGCGCTTCCGCGTGATCGCCCATTATGTAATTCAATCGCGCCAACATTCTGAGACACTGTGCGATCTCGGGATGCATGGCGCCGTAAACGTTATTCAAAAGATTAAGCGCCTCGCTGATCAGCTCGTATCCATCTTTCAAGTATCCCTGTTGAATCTTACTTTGGCCAGTGGTGTAAAAGTTGTACGCGTCGCTAGCTCTGGGATTGATATGCTTGACGACGGGGAAAATGTTCAATATATCTTCCTCAAAGAACGTCGCTCGATTCTTGTTCTCAAAGTTGTACTCGCGCAGTAATATCTGAATACCGGTCTTTATGCAGAAACCGCGTAGCAGAGATATTTTCTGCAAATGAAAGTGCTCTATCGTAGCGTCCAAAGACTCCGGACAGTGCGTTTCCCAGTCGTAATAGGCCTTCAAGTCACCCTTGATTTGTTGCCATAACGATCTGGGCGTCAAGGACGCCCATTCCACTTCCGACTGTTGCGGTCCGTTGTTCCTACCCTTCCGCTTGTTGCGGCGTTTCGCGGTTTTGCTCTGAAGCTCCTCCAAATTTTGTTGTGGATGTATAATTTGCGCCGATGATAGCAAGCAATTCAGGAAGTGGCTAACAGCCGCGGACAGACTCATGAGTTCCGTGCCCTGCATGTAAGAGGTGAAAACATGTTTGGCTGATCGGAGAATCAGTTCGGAAACGGCAATGCGATTGAGATACTGCAGTTGCGGTACCGCAGCTAACATGGCTGCCAATTTGCCGAGGTAGCGGACATTGATGCCTCTACCGTGAAGAGCTTCTACCAACGTGCTGCCATCCATCGCGGCCGCCGTGTGATCCAGACATTCTCGAATGAATGTCGGTAGTTGCACTGTGAGAAGAAAGTCCGCGGCGTCCTTCACCAATTGTTTCTGCTTCTTTAGATCAGGACTGTTAGGATGCTTAACGCCGGGTGAGAACACATCGGGATTGAATCTCACATCAAACTCGGCATCTCGCAAGCTGCCTACCGCTGCCGCAGCTTTTCGAACGATCTCTTTTGTGCTCTCTTCTAATTCCTGTTTTTCACCACCCGTAATTGAATCTGTGATACTCTCGACGATCTTTTTAGCTTCATCAGCCTCTATCAGCGACGTAGATTGTTGAACGCTGTCTTCTTTGTTGCTGTCCACTGTCATGTTTACAAGCGAGTCTTCTTTCTTGTCTTCCTTGGCAGTTGCCTCTTTTTCCTTTTGAGATCTTCTAGCTGACGTCAACTGCTGGAGATGAACCGCCGCGTGTTTGATAAACTGAACATATCTGGACTCGACGAATGAATCTATGAGTTCCTGACGTAAACAGGCTAGTCTATGCTTGTGTTCAACGGGGAAGCCCAGAGCTCGCGCCTCTTTACTCAACTCCACACCTTCCAGTTTCAAAAAATTCACGTCAGGTGGAAAAGTCCTCAACAAATCCAGCACGTAATGTCGCGAGTCGTTACCAATGATACCTTTGCATTCTACACTGCTGCAAAGTTCGACTTCCTCACCGGCATCGTTGATTACCTTGTGAGGAAGAATCTTCAATTGCGTTCCGGCTTTGTTCAGCAGCTCGAGATATTTTGTATGAGTGAGAACCGTTTTTCCAAAGTCGATCGATCCGTAGACCACAGACTGTTCCTGTTCACGTTCCAATATACCCGGTATAATGGATTGCGCGGTAACGCGATAACCCCTGTAATCGATGACAACGGTACCGAGGGTGTAAAGACCGGGCAGATCCACAGCTGCGTACACTCGAACACCTTGCAGATCATTGCGGGGCGCAACAAAAGCAGCGGCATCGCCGCCTAACTCTTTATAGTGATCCCGCACGTCGAAACCAAGTGAGAAGAAGATATTGTTCCAGATGAACATCTGCATTTTGGCTTCCTCGCCCGGATTGATTGCCATTACGTTGCCGTCGATCACCGCTACCGCTCCACGGGTCGCGGCGGCTACAAAGTCACTGTGAACTTTAAAAATAGCGCGTTCTCGTAACAATCTCTCAGGAAGATTTTTGCGCGGCAGTTCTCTCGTGGTTTGCAATTCCTCGTTCCAGTCGCGAGTTTGTCCAGGGATGTGTTCCTCGTATCCTAACTTGGATGAGAAAGTGTCCTCCGCACGGATGGCGTCGATAGTGTGCTCGATCTGAGGTGCACTCCAGGCGTAGAGCTGATACGGCGTGGCCACTCGTTCAAAAGGATGCCTCTGTGTTCTGCGCCGTTGCATAGCGGCAAATCCTCGCTTGAAGGCCGGACTAAGCTGATTCAGTAGCTCGATTAAACTATGACACAAATGGCTGGGTACAGCTGGTTTAGGATTGAACACCTCTTTAGTCGACTGGTTGACAAAAAAACCTCTGGCGCAAGCCGTTAAATAATACTGTTTGTCCTCTAACGTAACCACGTGCAAGTACATCAGATCACCGTGAAGTTTTCTATGACCAGGCGGTGGATTCCAGCCTGATGTTGTTAAAACCTAGGAAAATGTAAAAAAAAATATATAAATTTGTTTGCAAGAAAATTTATTTCAAGTACATATATGTTATATTATACGAAAAGAGCTATTTCTCTTAATAAAAGATTCAACGATCTAGTTTAAAAAATGAAAAAGCTTGCATTCCAAAACAGAAAAGAGTTTTGTAAGCTCCTTTTTTTTCAAATTTTTGAAGACTAAAAAAATATCATCGATACAATCTCCAACAAACACGCTTATTTCGTTTGATTTGTTATTCTCTTGTAATTGAATCTTATGACCAATTTATCAAGAAGTATTTGCAAACCTTTAAACACGGTGGGCATTTTTGTTCCTTTGCTTGCGGCTGGAGTGGCAATAAGGGCCTGTCCTTGCAACCGGGTATAATGTAATCAGGCGGCGTGCAATCAACTGAGTCCGCTCGGGTCTTTTTCTTTTCCAAGATATCGCCGTTTGTCACGACATTAAGGAACGATAGACTGCTGCATTCGACGCCGTTGTAAGCGTCCGCGGGATCCACGGACTTCAGCAGATCGCGCACGTGTCGCACATGTATGCGAGCCTCTCGCATCGTATAAGGCTCCTCCACCACCTTGATGATGGAACCGTCTTTTAATCCCTCAATGTTCTTCAACTCGGCGAAGTTGTCCAACGTATTGCCTCCTAGCTGCAAGGAAAAACACGTGCGATGACACGTGTCCTCGCGGTCCATGAGCAACTGATGAATCTCCTATCGTGTAAACAATAATACATATATAATAAAAAATCTCAAAAAATATACCACAGATTAATATATATGCTTTGTTGTCAAAAAAATAAATACCTGCACGAGTTCCATGCTGGAGACCTGAATATCGAAGGGCTCGGAACCTGGACTAACAATTTTGACAGTAAAGCCCATGTCCTGAATAAATACGACCTCCTGCTCGTTTGCGACATCTTTTTCCCTGACTTCTTTCTCATTTTTATCAATATTTTTATCTTCCTTATTTATCTCATTTTTGACTTCCTCCGTGGCCTCGTTATTCTTATTCTCCTTCTCGACTTCTTTCGTCGATTCTATTTCTTTGTTCTTCTCTTTTTCGTCTTCTTTCGTCGCCTCAACCTCCCCTTTTTCGACCACGTTTTCCGCGGCCACGCTTGTGCTTCCGCTTTCTTTTGTCTCCTGTTTCATCTCTGCACAGTCCAAATTTATAAAAAAAAAAAAAAGTAGTAAAAGTGCAAGAAAAAACGAAATGATTTTAACAAGACATAAATTTTCAAAGTTGTAGATCTCTTTCGTACGGTACTTTTTTTAAATTCTTTTTTTACTGGTTTTTTTTATCGATTATTCCCTGTTCTTATCACCGGGTTATCGTATATACGGTTCTCACTATCATTCGGCGCAGAATATATTTCGTTCTTCGTGTAATCAGATGCAGATAAGCTATTACAAATACAATTTGTGAGAAAGAAATATAAAAACTAAGTACACGGTAAGTACAACATTTATAGTAACAAGACGGCAATCTATCAAACTAATTTTTATATTAAAAAAGTGGAAAATATCGACAACAAATTTATCGTCGATTTTATTGCATGCGATGAACAATAAAACACGCGCAGTTTTAATATATATTATATATTTGTTTTATAAACAAATTTATTTATAAGTTATTTATAATTTATAAATTGTTATTTATATATTTGTTGAAGTATACTCAATCGGATTATCGACGCTTGTCGTCTGAGCGAATTTACCGCTTTTCTACCCGCGTTTATAAGCCGCCGGTTAATTCAATTCACAAGCATGATCCTTGTAACGGAAATGTAACGACACTGCCCGGTATTCGTTGACCTTAACAAGAGCAAGAGAACGATTTTGCTATTTTCTTTGAACGATTCTCGCAATTTATAGCCAATTTTACCATTTTTATCAATGTTGTATGTTGTTTTCTATATTTAATAAGCAGAATAAAGATAGATATTTTAGAGATTTTTTAAATTTACAGATTAATCGAAGAAAAACAATACATTCGCAATACAATTATTTTACTATACAGATATAATTAATTTAAAATTAAAATAAAATAAACTTGAAAGAAAAAAAACGACTCAATTTCATTTTCAAAGACAACTCATGAGCTTTTCGTGCGCCTTTTTTTAATGCCTTGAAACCTCCCGGTAGATTTGTCTAATTAACTAGAAAATCTGTGAAATATGAACTCGAATATAGATATGCCGCAGATCGTGTTTACAGCTAAATATAGAGTCAAAGGCGGGTTTACTGTACGAGAGTTATGCGAGTTCACGACGTGTCTCGGAGACACGTGAGAAAAATCATGCATTTAAACACATAAGCTCAAAGGTGAAAGTATTGTCGAGTTGCACATATGTAACGCATGAATACTTCGACTCCGACCATCTTCATATTTTTACGGGATGTGTTTACTTATGTGACGTATTGCAGCCGTACAATAGCTGACGCGCTGATAACCCCTGCTGCTTATCGATACTTGTTTCGCGATTCTGCCATTGTTTCCTCAATGCATATGAAATAAGAAGCAGACTGGCATTTTATTCTCCTTCTCTCGTTCTCTTCTTCATCATTATCTTTCTCTCTATCTTGCTTAAGAATTCAATGCCTTATAAAAATTCTAAAAAAAATCCAATTATTTAGTCTATTTTTACAAAATATCAAATATATACATATATATATATATATATATATGAGTTTTCTACTAAAAAGCAGTCCGGATCTGGGACTGACGTCTATTATCAAAAAAATAAAAAAATCTGTTATAATGCTTCAATAAAGATTGGAATATTGACGACAACACATTTCCGGTTGAGAAAAACATTTTCTTCTAAACAATTTAATCAGCTCTTTTTAAAGAAAACCATGAACAAATTGAATGTAACACATCTTCTTCACTCTTGATATCAAGTTTATTATTTAGAATAAAGTTTAGTTTTTTGAATAACTTCAATTAGCTAGTTATTATTTTACCCTTCTTTCTCTCTCTCTCTCTCTTAGTAGTGCGCATCGCACGTCATTGTTATTCATTTAAAAAACGTCACGATTTTCCAATGATTTGTTTAAAACTTTGTTTCTTCCTTTGAACGAATCAATATTTGTTTCGGATTGCGAATATAAAGTACACTACACATTGACGTCATTCTGAATATCAATGTTGCATCATCGGATTATGGTTTATCCTCAGATCATTACATCATCGAGTCACTGTGTCCTATCGAAATTTTTATTCAGGATCGCGAGAAAAATCGATAATTCTGATTGATCGTTCCTCGTCGAGAAACGATCCAGCTGAAGCTCTATTACGTAAATGCGATTGCAGCATGTGTGCGTGAGTCTGCGTTGGTCCTTCAGCTCCATTGTGCGATGATTTATAGATTGTCACTGTGGTCTCTTTCTCTCACACATGCCGAGTCAAAACGTTCGTTGAAAGATTTGTTGTTCTCACTTCAAAAAGTTTCAGCTAAGCGGCTAATTATCCTTTATTACTCGCACCAGAAATAAAAGCCAATTATTAACTTAAAATTCATATGATGAAATTCATATTTCTCATGATTTTGGTCTTTCTGAAAACAAACATTGAAAAAAAAAAACGTTTTTAAACTAAGAATAGGCACACAGTGTCAAATTTAATTACGATTTCTATTTTTCACCATGTGTATAATTTTTTTTTTTTTTTTGTGTAGAATCTGAAAAAAAGGTCAAAGTCTTAAGCAAAGGTTAAAGTCTATGATTGGAACCTCGTTTATCCGAACGACTCTATTATACCTACAAATCGATTAGTTCCACTGTACATACTTCTCTTTTGCAAATGTAAGCCTTCAGATTCCTGTTATCAAATACTTTTGCAATCATCCCAAAGGCAAAATTTCACAGCAAGTATCTCTGTCAGATGTACGTTTTCGAATACCTTGTCGAAACATTCTTGCTGTGTTTTGTGGCTATTTTAAGAGGTTCTAAGACAAAAACGACAAGCTGGAGTACAAATATCCAAGTCGTAAGAAAAAAAGACAAAGGGAAATCTAAGTGCGACACTCATTCAGCATTCCGCGTCAGGGGTAAGAAACCTATTTTTGCAAAGTGGCGGAGAGAAAGAAAATTCATCCGTTGGCGCCGCGGCGCATCCTCTCTGTTAAAAACCCTCCCTTCTGCCCACCTCTCCTTCTCTTCGACGATCGGCGGCTCACATGACCCCATGCGTCGAGATTCGCGCAATACTCATTGGGGGTTACATAACGCCTCGCGTGACGTGCCTCTCGCTTCTTCTCTCGATCCTTCTCGCTCGCTCCCGTGCGATCGAGGCCGGCTTCTCTCGCCGCATATGATGAGAGACAAATCAAGAGGAACACAACGGGAGGAATTTCCCGTTGACAACCCCCTTCCCTTGAGAAATACCCTTGCCGAGATGAGGGACGTCGTCCTTCCCCCGTCGACGATTACATAACGCGAAAAACAGGTCGACAATTCTTTTTTTCCCGATTAACCTTAACTTAGGCAGCCACTGCGTGCACTTGGTATCTTCGTGCGCAAAAATGCACATTAAGGGAGAGCTACTGACCGGTGGTGGTGCTGGTCATTCTTGTGTCCTCGTGTTTCTGATCGCCGTTCAGCAGGGAGATCTTCGCGTTGCCGGTCTCTCGCTCGGACGTGTCGATCTGTGCACCGACTGCCATTCCCGCGACCATTTAGACGACGACGACGACGATGATGAAAAGGATGATGATTAAAAAAGAAATACCAAGAAGACGACGACGAGATGCACACGCGATTTTCTATTTTTCAAACAATTCTTTCTTTAGCGAAACTTCCCTTCTTTATCCGTCTATCCGTCCGTCCGTCCGTTCACTCGCTCGCTCGCTCGCTGATCCTCACTGGGAATTTTACAGATACGCGCACACCCTTTTCGAATTCCGTTCGGTACCGATCGAGAACAACAGCGGCGGCAGCAGTAGCAGCGGCGGCGACGACGACGATGACGAAGACGACATACGACTCTTTCAAAGGGCGACACACGACTCGTGCGCGCGCGGTTTTGCTGGTCACACGTGCCTTTCGAATGGACTATCGAACCACTACGAACACATGATTGCGGCACGATCGTGATTGGCCTGCATCATTAAGCTGGCAGCAAAACGCGAGGATGGCACGCGATTGGCCGACGGCTGCTTATTGTCCACAGTAAGGCTGGATCCTCATGCAGACACCGGCGCTTTGACACCGAGCGTTGATTGGTGAATGGCGAGTAGTGAGGGTAAATTTACCCTCACTACCCGCTATTCACCAATCAACGCTCGGTGTCAAAGCGCTGATGTCTGCATGAGGATCCAGCCTAAAAGCAGAGAAAAATAATCTGAGAGCGGCCAGGCCCATAAGAGAATGTGTAATCAATTAACCGCCTCTGTATGTCAGCGCAATGTCCACGGGTGGTGCACATTGGCAACTACGTAGCAATGTCCACGAGCGACTTGTCGGTGCGTACGCCACAAGTGGACATGGTTCTATTCCGTGATATGTCTACAACAAGCCGTTCCTATTCATGGCTATGTGCACGAACAACCGGTATTCAAAAACTTATTAATTTAGTTTGAAGAAAAAGCTCAAGCAAGTTGAAACAATGAAGTTCTTCACCGATTCTGTAACACGTGCTCGAATTGGTACACTGAGTGGATTCGAAAGAATGCCTAATATATCTTTTGAAACACCTCTACTTATGATTTATACAAAGGTATAAGATGCAGAAACAAAGTTGTTTTCTTTAATTATATGAAATTCTTGTTATATGTCGAAATAATTGTAGGGTGGCGGTGTACCACATTTAACAAAAGATGTCTTTAAAATGGTAACAACAAAGCAACAATTGTTATCCGTTTCACTTCCTTCAACCATATCAATGAAAGACACTCTTAACGAGCTTAATATTTCTTTTGCTGAATTCGTCAGCATGAAGGTACAAGAAAAATTAAATAGATCACTTAAATTTCAATGTTGTCATCAAAGAATTTTCTGTTCTCTTTAGGAATATATCAATTTTTTATCAATACACGACACCGCATATACCACAAATTCTGGCTTCCAACGATTAGATTCTATTTCAATTTGGTCCAGAACAGGAAGAGTACTTCTTACTGCTAAAGATTACATGAAGATTGTGCAGGCTTTCAAACCAGACTTTTATGTTGCTCTGTGTGATGGAGATACAAATATGAACAGTAGTGCAAAACGAGTGTCAAAGGCTGTATCTCGAAGTAAAGTACTATTAGAACAATGTTTAGATATACACCTGGGCTCAGACACATTGAAATCAAAAGGAATATTAGGGCCAGTAGAAGGTGGTTATAATTTAGAAGCCAGAGAGGAATCGATAAGTTATTTAAAGGATAAGCCTTTAGCAGGATTTGTAATAGATGGGTTACACAACAATGGCCCAAGTGTGCAAAATGTTTTGTCAGACCAAGTAAAACAAGTAGTCCAGCACACTATTGTAAGTTTCTGAATTACATTGTTTATGCATATTTAAAATGCTTTCATAAAGAGATTATAAAACTTTGTAGAAGTTGCTGCCTGCTGATAAAGTAAGAGTATCAATGGGCTGTTGGAATCCAGCTACAGTGCTCGATCTTATCGAGTTAGGAGTGGATATATTCGACTCGTCCTATCCTTATGTAATCACTGAACAATCTCAGGCTTTGAATTTCATGTGCGATTGTTGTGACACTCGTGCGAGTGATCAGTATGCAATATCAGTAGCAGAGAAAAGGTAATATTAAATTATAATAATGAATTCTTTTGTTTTTACATGTAATGCTTATTTTTTAGATATAAAGACGACTTCTCCCCTATTTGTAAGAAATGCACGTGTATCACATGTAAAAATCATACAAAAGCATATCTCCATCATTTGCAGCAGACCAAAGAAATGCTCGGCTCGGTTCTTCTAATGATGTAAGTAATTAATTAAAACATTTATAAACAACCTTATATAAATTAACTACTATTTAACTACTATTCAATTTCCAGACACAACACACATCAGTACCTTGACTTTTTCACAGTTATTCGTGACAGTATAAAAAACGGAACGTTGAATCAACTTCGTACAAAAATTTGTTTGAAAAACATTACTTAACAACTGTAAATCTAGCACTATACGAAGATTGCATTTTTAAATTAAAAATTAAATACAGTGCTAGATTTACAGTTGTTAAGTAATGTTAATTATATATGTACTTCGACTTTGATTATAATTTATTTGGGAAATTGGAAATTAGTCACATAGAAAATTCGGGTCGAGATAATTGTAAGAGGAGGAATTACTAAAACTGTGTGGGAGATAGTCTTGATCGTAACTTTTGGTGGATTTTGATGGTTTTATAGGAATTAATCTATGTGATAGATCATGTATAGGACTTTCTGTTTCCAATTGTGCCACTGCACAATCACCACATAGATTAACTCGATTATAACATTCGGTGCAATGCCATCTGGTACCTCTCAATGGTTCCTCACCACACACTGTACACTGTAAAAAGAATATTATTAATAAACACAAGATTTATGTGTATACAGTAGAAAAAAGTTAATCATCATTACCTTGTATCCAATATGTTGGTACAGAGAAGATGGATTTTGTTTCTTCTCAGCCTTCACTTGACAGAGTAAATCTATGTATCTTAATTCTGGATTATCACTTTCTTTACTTGTATCTATTATATCCTGAAAACAGAAGAGATTCTTTACTATTGTTAGGTTTCTGACTGTAAAATAATAATGTAAGTTCTTACATATTCTTCTGCTAGGGATTGTTCCTTATTTTCTTCAGGTATATTAAAAGAAATATCATGATGAGGAAAGAATGTGGAACGTTTAAACAAAAAGTGATTGTTACGTTGATGTTTATGGGTTGAACTTCTCTTGACATCAAACTTTTGCTTAGGTCCCCTTCCTGGTATGGGCAAACCTGCTTTTACAAGTTTAATGAAATACTTTTGAACTCTACTGGATACTTGCTTAGGTGTTCGATTTCCTGTGTAAAAGAAAGCAATCTTAACATCTAAACAGACTGACAACATATAAACAAACTGAATCTAGTGATTCAGTATATTTTAGATGGTTTTCAAATAGTTATAAATATTTATCTCTTAAACTAATGCCAAAAGAAGGAAATATATAAGAGTAACATACTGAAAATGGTAAAAAATATCTACAAAGCAATACTTTTTTTTTATCTAATATATCAGATTGAAATACCTAATGCATGGGCTATCTTGGTCCATCGTCTCATTTCCACTTCTTCAGGTGGATATTCATTTAAAAGCTCTTCAAGTCTTCTTTGTTCTTCTACTGTCCACAATTGATTAAAAGTTTCAGGCTTACTCTCATCAAAAGCACGACCTCTGACAAAGATCTATCAATCAAGATTCTTGACTCAGTATAACAGACACACTATAACTATTTTTACAAAACATAACATTGACACACCTTTCCACTTTCCTGTTCGTTTTTCTGTTGAACCTGAGATAACACATGTTTGTGTCGAGTATGTGGTTTTAATCGTGTATCTGAAGATCCAACATCATAATGCGACCAATCGACATGAGGAATCTCAGCGATGGTCTGTGGACAAGGTAGATCTGGATGATCGCCGTTTTGCAGCTGCGCCACAAACGCAATCGGATCTTTCATTGCTTTAGATCGCACGGATTTAAGTTCGTCCAGATCTCTTATAGCTTGAGCTCTCTGGGCCTCGAGAGTTACTATGGTTTTCAGAAATGCGCTATAATCCTTGTTACCTTTCAACGCTAAATGATCAGATTCAAAATAAAATTCATCCTCTTCAGATATTGTAACTTCTGTGTCAGTCATTTTCAATTCATTAACTTTACACATATAAATATAAAACCAATTCAATTCAATACATAGTAATGGGTCAGTGGCATGAAGAAAAAACCACCATACACCATTAAATATAAAACCTAGTAGATATGAAAACTGATAAAAAACTGATGGGCTAGAGCGTCGAAAGAGAAAATATACAATGAGATGGTCGCTCTCAAGTTTCTCTCTGTCGAATTTTAGCATATGATTAATCGCGCGCGCAATAGAGGGCAACCTACTCTCACGATCATTCGTCTTTAATCGCGTCATCACTATATTGTTGCTGCTTGTTTCGCGACAGCGCTGTCAACAACGGGAAAAAGCGGCGACGACGACTTTTAACGTGAGTGAGCGAGCGCAGCGCCATCCGCCATCAGCACGACCGCCATCGCAACGAGGTTCGCTATTCTGTTCATCGCGACTAGCCACAAAGAAATGTCCGCAGGTTCAAGATTGATCATTCGGAGTTCCTGTACGACGAGCATGGAGGTAGTACCGTTGTGCCTGTAACAAGCGCGAGTGAACCAAGATCTGGATTTCAGTCTCGTGCGGTCGCGAACGCGTCCCATCTACTTCCACACTCAACATCGGGTCAGCTGCTTGTTTCCGCGCTGCCTCCACTAGGTGTTGGTGTGCGTGCGTGTGTGTATTAGTAGTCGCCTCGCCGCTGTCGCCGCGATCGTGATATCCGTGTTAACGAAAGCGCATCTCGCGCGGGCTCGTGTACGATGGAGCTGCGTGTTGGTAACAAGTATCGGCTAGGACGGAAAATCGGGAGCGGCTCCTTCGGCGACATTTATCTAGGTAAACCTCCTCCCGTGCTAAACGAGTTCCTCGGGAGCCGTGTGGCCATATACTCGATGTCGCACTCTCTCCCCCTCCCATCCCTTTCTTTTTCTCCTTGCACTCCTCTCCCTCGTCCGTGTACAGTGGATTTCGTGTGTTCCATGCACGAAAGCACATCGTTTTCCTTTATGTTCCCACTTTTCCCGTTTTGTTGTCCCATTTTTTCTTCTTATTTTCTTACGCTTTTTCTTCTTTTCTTTGTTCCCTTGCTCTTTTTTTTTTTTTTTTTCAAGTCTATTTTACGTCAGGTCATACAAATGTATATAAACAGGCATCTTGGATCTTTTTCTTTTATTCGCAGGTACTAATATCTCCACCGGTGAGGAGGTTGCTATCAAACTAGAATGCATAAAGACAAGGCATCCACAGTTACACATAGAATCAAAGTTTTACAAAATGATGCAAGGAGGTGGTAAGTAAATCAATATTTCTGTATTAATTCACAGTATGTTTATTCTATACTGAGAGCTATCAGAAATGTTCTCATTTGTTGGACAGCTGATCCAATATCTTTTCTTTTACACACTACATGAAGTAACGTACTTTATATCTTTGATATCTGCTAATTTTGCTGGTTGTTTTTGTGATTTAAACACAGGGAAAACATCTACAACTTGATAATACTCAAATTTTAATGAACAAATATCTGAGTATTGAATAGAGATAAAAATCTTAATACTTTTACTAAAATATTTGTATAATATTTATGATCAAAGTTAAATATTGCAAAAAAATAATATACACATGTACAAGTTTGTTGTTTCAATATCTCAACGGTTAAACAACGTTAAAAAATATGTGATTTGTGAGTTTTACTAACAACGGTTTTTTTATAGTATAATATTCTGATCCCCAGTTGTAATTTTCAAAAGTTTTTTTATGTTTTTTTTTTTATTGTTAAAAGCTATAAAAATTTAATCTTGTTCTTAATATTCCAGTTGGAATACCAACTATAAAATGGTGTGGTTCGGAAGGTGATTACAATGTGATGGTAATGGAATTACTTGGCCCATCATTAGAAGATCTATTTAATTTTTGTTCAAGACGTTTTACTCTGAAAACTGTTCTACTCCTTGCCGATCAATTGGTAAATAGCATGTTTTGTTACAAACATTTGTTGCATATATATAAATACAAGTGACACAAACTACCTTAGTTATTTTATATCAATTTTAAGTTAATTGTGTGAATTGTTAGAAAGATAGACCATATTTTTTATCATTGTTATTTAGTTTTGGAGATAAGTTTATATATTATGAAAATTTTCTTATCAATTTTATGTTTTTATTTTCTCTTATACAAACAATTTTCTTCTATTTATACATTCATGGATATACTCAGAGATAAAAGGCAAAACAGATAACTTTCATCTTATTATTCTGATATAGAATTACTTCAGTGTAGTGGTGCAGGGGAATTCTTCAAAGCATAAATGTCTTGTGTTCAAAGTTCATGTTATGATTACATTCAAATATCTGTTACTTTATTAAAGAAGTTTTTGTACTTTATTCAATGTTTTGCAAACATCATGTGTTCTTTTGACAAGTACATGTTTTTCTCAAGGTATTATTAAATGTATTAAAGTTATTGGATATCTATTATACAAAGATGTACATATACAGATAAAGAAAAAAACAATTAAAAAAACAGTAAAATAAGATAAATATAGTAATTAAATTTATAAAAAATTTCTTTGCAAATACGTATAAATATTTTAGGGGAAGGATTAAAAAATTTTATATGTAATATATTGCGCACACATAAAATAGATACACATATATTCTCTCTCTTATCAACTTAGCAAGCAGTATGCAACGTATAAATGTGCAATTATGAGTAAAATACAAAATAAACTGTTTATTTGTATCTCTGCACATAATCTTTGAAGCATAAGCATGTGCATAATACATGAAATTGCAGCGTACAGTTATAATAACAGTGCTTTAACTTCTCTATTCTGCAGATAAGTAGAACAGATTACATTCATAGTCGCAACTTCATTCATCGTGATATAAAGCCGGACAACTTTTTGATGGGTCTTGGAAAAAAGGGAAATCTCGTCTACATCATAGATTTTGGATTAGCCAAAAAGTATCGCGATGGCCGCACACACAAACACATACCCTATCGAGAGAACAAGAATTTAACAGGGACAGCTAGGTCAGCATATTTCAGTTATATATCAGTTAAATGTCAATGTGAGGGTGGTATATGTTCTAATTAATTTCTTTTAATTATGAAAATAGGTACGCGAGTATAAACACACATCTGGGAATTGAACAGTCACGGCGAGACGATCTTGAATCTCTGGGATATGTTCTTATGTATTTCAACAGGGGTAGTTTACCTTGGCAAGGGTTGAAAGCGGCAACTAAGAGGCAAAAGTACGAACGTATTTCGGAAAAAAAAATGTCGACTCCTGTGGAAGAGCTCTGCAAGGGTTATCCTCGTAAGTTTCTTCGCGGCACTTATCAAATAGTGTCACTTTTTTATATAATAAATTTTTATCGTATTTCTTTTTTTTAAACCTTATAGTAAACATTTTATTAATTATTGCAGTAGAGTTTTCGTCGTATCTAAGGTATTGTCGGGACTTGCGTTTCGAGGAAAGACCCGATTATTCGCATCTCCGACAGCTTTTCCGGACGTTGTTCCACGGCCAGGGCTTCACGTACGATTACGTCTTCGACTGGAATATGCTAAAGTTTGGTAATGCGAGACAACCAACGTTACCATCTGCACAGCAAACGCCTATGCACTCGCAGCCGTCCAACGCGGCGCTACCTTCTGGGACCAATAACGATCAGGAGCATCGATCAAGGTCTGTAACTTTAAAAATATTAATTAAAACGTTTTGAGACTATATCTTGAGATGTGAATTGAGCGGTCTGATTGTACTTACAAGACCTTTTCATGTATTTATAAATAGCACAGTCATTTCATTACTTATAAGCGCACTCTATTTTTAGCGACTAGGGCAATGAATCGAGGAAACGCGGCCGTCTCCGACAAAGCGAATAAGAAACAATTTATACATTGTCGTAATCTTCAGTACTTAATCCTTCCTTACTTGGAAAAACTCAATCTAGTATCTACTTTGAATTGATCGTTCCTGATCCAAATGCCAATCTGATTTTGATAATATTTTGATGTTCTTTTTGATTTAACATGCAAATACCAATAAAAAAACAATATACAAAACAAATGCGCTATTTCTAAAATGTTAAAATAAAAAGTTAAATACAGACAACAACAAAAAAAATTACTGTAGCATTGTCGATAGTCTAATGTTTGTTTCTTTTTTAATACATATGTATATATGAATAAATAATTCAATTTGCACAAAAATTTTATTACAACATACTATTTTGTTTTGTTATATTTCTGATTATTGACAATGTCAATATTTCTCTCTGCATGTATCTTTTCAGGCCCTACACACGACAATGTTTGCCGAACGCGTCTGTAGCGACGGTAGGCCCAACGCTTGGACCGAATACTAGTCTACGAGCGATCCGGCAAAAACGTGAGATGGAGACCCGTGGCGACCAGGACAATCAGGATAAGAGTGATCTTCAAGGTAAAATACAATTCTACCAACAATTCTGCGCGAGCCAACAGAATTTCGCTATTGCCGAGCGAAAAACACAACGTAATGTGCAAGTCGGACACTCGCAGCAGCCTACGCCTAGTGGCAATGAGACCGTCACCGCCACCGCGACACGTGTGAATCCATGTCAATTCAGTACATTCAAGTCAACTACTCCGGGTAGTAGGGCGGTGTTGCCGCAGCTATTGTCAGACGCGGCCGCTTCTTTAGACCTGACCGGTCTTAGTTTAGGACGTAGTCGTGAGTTAGGTCGTACTACCACCGAGTTAAACCCTATGACTGCGTCGCGCGATCATTACCAACCGACGGTGAGTAGAACGCGCGAGAGGAGTCCGAATACGGCGTCCCGTCAGCTTGATAAGCAGAGTTATTTTTTTCATGGGCATAAAACTGAGAAAGACGTAGATCGCGAGGTCTTGATGTTCGAGGATCTAGGGACAGGTAGCTTGAATTATGCTCGACGGAAGATGGACAATGCGGACAAGGTCGCAGCAACCTCGGGCAGTACGATGAACTGCTTTGGCGGTCCGGACAAGAAGGAAGGTTACGCCGACTACGACAACGATAAAATGCCCCGTTTCACAACCGGTAGCGTGCGACGTCTCACTATGGCGTACGAGATGCGTCGCGACTCGGGAAACGTGGAGTTTCTCGAGAAGGAAGGCGAGATCTTTAAGAAAACCAGTAGCGAGTTGTTGCAAGATCCTTCTGTTAACAAGCGCAGAAACTTTTCCTTTCGCAACAAGGAGAAGACGCACAGGAGCTTGGAATCGCTTGAGAGAAGTATCGATCTTCACGCCACGGACTGCAAGAGCTTGGATCTTCTACCCGAAGAACGGACGAAGACCCTATTCCACGGTAAACAAAGGAGTCTCGATTACACGCAAAAGAAAACGGTTGACACGACGAGCAAGACTCGCAAACGACCTAACTTTTTCCAACGAGTCGGCAAAAGTTTGCATTTTTTACCCAGGGAGCGCGTGAAGCGCCAAGACCGCCTGAAACAGGAGGAACAGCTGATTAACAGCCACTATCCTCAGACTGATCAGGAGAAGTGCGAATATTTTTTACAGAGACACAACAAAGTCGTTGATTTTTTTGACGAAAGGCCAAGTGTGCTGGCCGATCGTGCTCCCGCTCAATTCAATCTCGGTTCTTTCAATGAAGTAGACACTAATTTTATGCCGAATTTTGCTGTTAACAACAATCTCAAAGACGTGCGACTCGAAAAAACTACGTTTTGTGTAACCGAAGGTTCGAATAATCCTTCAGACGCAAATACCACGGAAAAGAATACAAGACGAAGTAATTCAGATGCTAGCGTGTCATCGGTGCAGTCCGACAGTCTTGCCAACATTGTCGAACTAGTGCAATCAAGACTCTTGGATCCCGTTGCGAGCGTTGCAACGCAGGAAACCGTGAGCGGCAACAAAGACAGTATGGAAATAGGATATTCTTTCAGCCAACTTGGCAGACTGTACTTACAGAATTTACAGCAAGTGAGTCGTACGGATGGTTTGCAATCTCTGGAGAAGATCGACGTAGACGCAGAGAAGCGTGAATGTTACTTAGACTGGATAGCCGGAGACTTGGATGCTCTGAGTCAAGGCAGAAATTCGAGCGATTCTCTGACGCATGGTAAACCGCAGGGTAATTTCGACATTCTCAAAGGTATCCTCTTCGACATTTTCGTTTGCATTTGCATTTAAAGGACGAACTGACCCCGCTGAGATCCTCGAACGTTAAACAATGCATCCTCTTACATCACATACCAAGCGATCTCTCTCTCTCTCTCTTTCTCTCTCTCCTTCTCTTTGTTATACATATACACACACATGTTTTCGCGAAAAATATACAGAAATCACGCACCAAGATTTCGATGGGTAGAAAGATACTCTGAGAGATATATTTTTTAATTAAAAACCATTCTTACACAAATATTTTTCTTATTTATATTTTTGAAAGTATATTTTCATAGAATACTATATAACAATATCTAATATTATATATAATACTATACAATAATATCTCGTACTGTATAATATTTCTCTGAAATATTTGTATTTTCTACACTGCCAAAATATCGAACGACCAGCCGCATTGAAATCTTGGTTAGTTATATGCGAACAAATAATAAAAATTGCCTTAAAACAATTCTCGAGTGAGAGCGAAAGCAATTTAATTAGGTTGTAACGTCAGACGTGTGGAATGTCTCAGATACGAGTCGTATTTTTTTCCTATTATATATATATATACACACATATAATGTACGCATGTATTGAACTTGAACTTTGTGTACCCGTGGTCTCATTAGCTTCTGAGAAGCGCGTCGCGAGATCTCCGACGTTGCCTCCTCTCTTGTCGTGTACGACGTATATGACAGTGGTGAGATCGAGTTTGTTTCGTACTAGGTTTTGTATTATCATAGCGGTTGATAAGCACCCACATACCAAATCACAGCAATTAACATATATTAATCAATTATATAATATATATACATTTACATGTGTACGTACATGGTTATTGAGCAACTGCATGCGCAACTACAATCGTGAACGTGGAAAAAAAAAAGAAAACATGTAACTTGAAGTTTATCTTAAAATTATTTTACTATTATTTAATTTAATAAGTGATTGTCAGGATTGTATACACATTAAATGTGTTTTTCTATTGGTGATTTGTTTTATGATGTACACGTTTTTGTTGCTATACGTAAATTTAGTTTTTTTTTTTGCATATTATAATATAAAGATACACTTTTTATTGTCGGAGAATATTTCTTTCCGCATAATTTTTGTTAGAGAGTGTCTTTTCTCATGGCGATCTTTTTTATCGTCTGACGAAATTGATTTACTTGTAGAAAAACAGCAAATAAGGATTGCGCAGCTCGGCGCAGTTTCTAAATGACGTGTAATAATTTATAAAATGTAAGAATGTATGGCTTTAAGTATTTCATATAACGTATTTATAATCTTGCCTCGAAGATCTTTCATTTAATTTAGACTGACCAAAAATTAATAGACTGAAAACCACTATAAAATATTTCAACGCATTGTTCACGGTACCGTAGATATCATTTTTCTTTGTAGTATTTTATATTTTTTGTTTGCTCTTTTAAATTTTTTTTGGTTTTTTTTCTTAATACAATTAACGTCATTTTTGTAATCATAATATCATAACAAGAAAAAATTAACGACGTACACAAAAATGTGTTATTTTATTTTCAAAAAAGTAACATAAATTTAAAGTTATCGATAAATCTATATATTTCTAAAACGTAATATTGCGTAATGTGCGCACACTTTTTCATGTGAAACGTAACATTTTTTACAAAATGTATGTCTACGGATGCTACACAAGCAAACGTAAAAAAACATCAATTAACAGTTTCACAACAATTCCTCTCGAGAGTTCTGATTAGTTAACGCGTTTTTCCCTTTGTTTTATATTGCATATTCATATATATATTTGTAGATTTAGTATGATAAAAATACCAACTGAGATCTTTATGTCGATTTTGCATTGTTGCAAAGGCATATATAATGCTAAATGAACAAGTTGTTTATCAAACATTCATTTGTTTAAACATCCGTCTCTTGTGTACATGTTATCGCATATAAAATAGAAATTTATAACTGCGACTACTTTTTTAACGGTCTCACGTGCACAGTAATATATCGATAAGAATTTCGGAGTTTGGAACCGTTTTTGAAAGAGTGAGAAAAAGAAAGAAAGTAATGGGATAAAGTCGATAAATTGCAATGATTAAGGGCGGCGTCCGCCCAGCGAGAATAAAAATTCTGAACTCTTATCGAGATAATAACTGTGCACACAGTCTTTCCACATACGAAGAACAAAAAAAGTAATTTAAAGACTGTTATTCCCGTACTAATTAATTCGAACTCACGTTGACTGATTTTTTCACCGCACTTAAACATTGAATCTCAATTAAGTTATTGCTGTCATTAAGCACATTCAAAGCGTGAAACACTATTTGCTGGCAAATTAGACATGAAAAAACGTTCGTTCGTTATCGCGTCATTTGTTTTGATTGATCGTAATGATCGCAAACGCGTTGTTAGTTTATAATTAGCGTTTTAAAGAAAAAAAATGATGTGTTCCTTTATTTTAATCATTGACATTCTCATCATTTAATCAATTGTACTCCCCCCCCGCAAAGATGTGTGTGTGTATACGCGCACGCACATTCTTCTTATTAGTCTTTGCATACGTTTATCGATACATTCTGGTGAAATGGAAGAAGTAGTCCGATGATGGAATCAATGGCTCTCGTAACTTAATAGAAATTAATCGTTTTTTTTTTTCTTACTCACATACTTGCCACATGGCACAAGAGAGCGTTAAGAGATGTGGAAAAGTTACCAAAGCTTAGATAGAGAAGATAAAAATCTTTTTAGTTTGCTACTTATCCGCGATCATTTATACATAACTCGAAGAATGGTTCGGTCTTACCATTATAGATGACACAATTACAAATGAGATTTTATCGTTTGTCGCGAGATATATTGTGCAACGACGCTGCCCAACTTCTTCCTACGCACTAGAATCATTTCACGGGCATCGTTTTTTAATCGTCCAATCTTTTTGTTTTTTGCTCACTCTCTCGTCCTCATGGAGTCTTCATATATCGTGTATCTATTTGTAATCAGCTGTTTTTTATTGATAATGATGATAATGATAATGATAATGAAGAGAAAGTAGCAAATAAATGTTTTTCCATTCAAGAACTGGTCTGTTTTTTATTTATCTCACCACACGACATTGTCGATTATCCTTGTCAAAATTGTTTCTCACTTGGCTTGAATGGAAAAACCAAAAAAAAAAAAAGAATAAAAGTTTATGATTCTCTCTCAAAATGTGTCGGCAAAAGAGAAAGAAAAAAGGGAAAGTCTACTTTTTGGCTACTTTTGTGCGTTTTGTCACGTTATTTTCATAGAAGTGTACACTGCATTTCCTTGTTTCCAAACATTCTCGCATACACTTCGTTTTTCGGTTTTTTTTCTTCTTGGTTTTTTGTAATTATTAATTTTTCCATTTCAATTGCCAAGAGTGAAAGACTACGTTCCCGTGTCGTCTGGTTGATGAGTCATTTGCAGAGAATATTGATTACGAAACATGTGATTATTGTTGACGCATCAACCTGATGAGTACATCCTACACATAATTATCTCGTCTTATTTTTTATCGTTCTTTCAAGACTGCAAGAATATCTAAGGAAAAATGATAAAATTATATTTTATTTGAATAAAAACTTGTAATTTGCCAATAATTTGAATAATTATAAAATTATTAAAACTAACACTTATAAAACTAAATTTTTTTAATTAGTTAATGTAATATAATAATGTAATGTAATATGAAGTAAATGTGTTTTCAGATATTAGCGCAATCACAGACAAAACTATCTTAACTACTATGTTATAAATTTTTCTTTTTTCTATATTTGTTAAGTATATAATTTATGTATTATAAATAAAATATATATATATTACTTTTATATAAAAGTCATTTGAATAAACAATAATATATATATATTTTATCACAATCGTTTATATGTAAAGTTCAAGTATAATTAATTAAATTTAATTCTGTGTACCACCGAAAACATTAGAGAAATATTTCAATTAGTAAGAAGAGATATAAGTACGAAAGCTGAAACTTAGTAACTTTGTAAGTCTGCAATAGTTATTCGGATTAAGTTGCGCACTGATCGATGATTCTTATGGGGCCATATACACGGGCGTCCCGAAGTTAAAAGCCCTAAATTACAGGTTGACATGGTGGGTATAATACACACATATGTACTGTGATAATTGACAAACGTGTGCTTTGCAATGTAACGAGTGTTCCTCTTTGTCCACTATTTTTTTCCTATACCTCTTGTTTTTTTTTCTCGAGCGAACTACTTGCACGATTGAATGTACTGACCAAAAAAAAAAAAAAAACCAATTGTTATCAACGAATCTCACGGGAGTCTCGAGTTTTGAAATTTTTTGAAAACAAAAACATAGTTTATTGAACGGACATTTGCTATTCCCGTATGACTGCTTTGAAATTTTTATACAAGCCTTTAAATCCTGCTATATATTGAGAGAGGCAATAGAGAGTTTTGTTTTAATTTATGTATAAACATGGTGATTAAAGAGCAAATTCCACACGAAATGGGCAGGGGTGGCAGCGAGTGACGACGCAAAAACACGTAGGATTGTTGGCTGAATTTTTTTTGCGATTTTTCATGCATTATGTTTTTTCTAATCCTCTCTTTCAGCATCGGGCGCGGGTGGCCAAGAGCGGAGAGTCAGCATGCGGTTGACCCGCAGAGATGCGCTTCTAGCCAATGCAGCGGAAATCCAGCCCAAGTCCAAGTGAGTTGCTACATGATATAGAACGACTGAAGACAATGAGTATAGCTTGCTCTATTCAGATCTACAAGCGTTATATTTACAACATTTTATGATAAAATAACAAATTCTTTTCATCAAGTTTATTTCACAAACAATTTCATATAAGAAATTTTATATAAAAATTCGTTTTGATAGACAAAAAACCCGCAAAAAATTTGTCAACCAATGTGGTTTCAAATGTTTTTTTACAGAAAATGTCGAAATATAAATAGTTTTTAATTAAGCTACTATAAATTGATTGATCAATACTTTTCTAAAATCACTTTTTGTGTATATATTTATATTTTTATAATCGTAATTTTTTTGTGTCGATAAGTTTAGAGCCTGTTATACTCGTCTTAAAGGTTGCATGAACGTTGCACATTTGGGGGAAAGTTGCATTCTTATATAAGCCTGTTTCCGATTCTATTTACTATTCTATTTATATGTCAAGCATTTATAGAGTAGCGGTGTGATATGATGTGGTATGAAAATTTGCAATATTTTAATAATAGTATATGATCTCGCGATATTTTTATACTGTCACATTCTCACAGGATCTCATTGTCTATTGCGTAATAATTCAATTTTGATTGCAATTGTTTGTTTTACATTTGTGCAAACATTAGATCATAATTTATGCGTTGATTGTATAATATGTATCTATTTAGTTTTTTACACGATTAGGCTTCAAATCAGCACTTAGCTGCAGCCTTGCTAATTGAATATATAATCTCTTCTGTTTTTTCAAGAAATCATTACTGTATCTGTTTATTGTTGATCAATAAATATTATTATATAAACGCTTAAGTTTTGGCAGGAAGATGGTGTCGCAATACCGTGGCATGGTTCTCTAATTAATTATGTTATTAATTCGGGAGAAGTATCGGGAAAGAAGAGGAGTTGGATGGAGAACAAATACATTTTGTCATTTGGAAAGAATTCTCGATTTGTATTTTAAGGTGTCTTATTATTGTCGCGATAGCAATATATTCTTTAATAATTTTGATGAAACAATTTCTTTTAACATATCTTTGTATAATTGAATTTTTATTAATATAATTAAATTATTATTATTGAATTTTCACTTTTATTTTTTCTCATTGTCTTCTCACTTTTGATTCTAAAAATATATCGTTAATAGTGACATCTAATCATAATAAGACATCTTATAAATATGTCAGTAATAACAATAAGACAAAAAAAAAAAGAGAGAAAAGAATAAATGAAAGAGTATATCATGAATGTTCATATACTTGATCAGCAAAGAATTACAAACATTATAAAGAATTATAAACATTCTCTCCAAATGAAAATCAAATGTTACTCTTGCTTGCTATCAAATGCACTCTCACGATAATTATTTTTTAAATAAATTTACATTAGAACACGGGATATAACAATCTAATTGTAATTTTTTACATCACAAGATATAATTTTATAAAATGATAGATATATTTCTATAACTGCTGTAGTTTGTGATAGCCTCGGCTACCAATTTTTGGAGACTATCGCATGTGATATTAATGAAAACCAATTTTTAATAATTCTCTTTGTTGGAATCGTTAGAGGTTCAAGTCTAATGTAATTTAAGTTATGGGGATGCCCGAACATTGAAATCTGCGTCAAGAAAACAAAAATAATAAGAGATAACTGTAACACGTAAAGTAAAAATTGACTAATCCCGAACAAAATTGGTATCGAAAAATCTCAACATATCCTTCACCTACGATATTTTCTAGGACACAATATTTTCTACGCGAGAGAGGAAAGAGGACGTTCACATTTGCCTTTCAAAACTTGTAGTGCTAAGGCGTATATAGCAATAAGACCATAACGATTCATAGAATAATCGAACGACCAGCTGGCTATTGCACAACTCTATACTTGGTAACTGGTTAATCCACTTTGAATCTTGGAACTATAAACTTGATTTGTAAGGCTGAGTACATTATTATCGTCATATGCTCGTTAATAAAAAGGATCAGGACAGATGTAAGCCAAAACACAGATTATATGTGTGTTTTTTTTATTGAACATAAAATTCGGTTAGGTCCGAATTTTATTTATTCAATAAAAAAACATACATATAATTTGTGTTTTGGCTTACATCTGCCCTGATACTTTGTTTCATTTTCTCACGAGCTTATCTAATTTTTAGTTAATACACTTTATTTACTAAAACAGTAGTCATATATGTGTTTATTTTTGAAATTATTTCTATCAGACAAGTTTTCTTCTGAATAAATTTTGTCTGATTAGTTTGAACTCAATTTAATATTCTATCAATGTATAATTATACAAAAGTTGTATATAAAAGAAGAAATATGCGTGTAGCACATTTACGGCTACATATTTAATTATAATAAAAATGATTATAATCACTTTTCATGTTATTCTTTTGTCCAGAAAACACAAAGCTTTCTCTATATATCTATTGTACACATTTCTTATATTTTTCCGATTTAGTATGTGCCGGGCATCCCTTGAAGTAATTGTGCATGTAAAATATGCACGTTTTAACCGCTCGAAATTAATGAAAGTACAATATATATACTATATATATTTATGTATAATATATATACATATCAAGTTTCTACATGTTATTTATGAGAGAAAGTTATAGACACACCGAAAATTATTTGGTATCGAAATAACTTAATCGAACTTCCGCTTTATGTTCTTTCGTTGACTTTTTTCAGGTAACCGAAAGCTATCGCACTAATTCTAAATGACAAAAGTAGGCAAAGAGGGGGCGAAATTCTCTCCTGTGCCACGGTAGAGGACGCCGATCGTGAAAAGCTCTGATCACAGGGAAAACTTACGTCGTGCGAGCCTTCTCTCTGAGTTTGTCTCTCCTCACAAGCTTCTCGACATTGTCAATATATTTATACAATCTATCATTACATGTAAAAAAAATAACGATAACTTTTGCAGTAGTTTTATCTTTTTTAATCAGGCGAGACATAGAATAATTGATTTTGTACGTTATTATTTAATAGTTGACATCTCTATTTATTGAAGAAATATTCTTAAAAAAAAATTATCTTTACGTATATATATTATTAGATATATAACATGGATAAAAAACAACTTCTAGCAAAATTTCATACATAAAAAATTATTATTGATATCCTTACTAGAACAATATTGATTTTGATCATAAAAGATGATAATTAAAATTTCAATTAAATTAGATTATTGTCGATTATTTGATATCTTTTTGTCACGTGGAAAACAAACAAAGAGCTGGATATGGAGACGTGAAGCTGGGGTGGTTGGACGTAACAACTGAGAGAAGGAGCGCCGGAAAAAGGGAATAAAAAAGAGAACGTTTAGCTCGTTTATGTGATGAAGACGGTGACGCGCTAATGTCGCTGTTTTGTGTGTCTTTTTTTGGAAGCGCCAATGCGACGGCAATCGCACCACCCACTCTGATGGTCAGGCGGGCAAGCGTGCAACACAACAAGTGAATCAGCATCAGCACTAGCGGGATCGTCAGCCTCGTGTCCAAGATCGTTCGTCGGGAGCGACGATCGACGATTATCGCCACCAATACGACGATGTCGTGTTACCTTTTATCGCGAGTTAGAAGTGAACGCCTCGCGCGTGATATCGCACGGGTATCTGGCAATCGGTGACACGATGCAACGCAACATTTTGTGCAACACACAACAAAAACAAATCGGCGAAAACGTCGGTTACACAACGTTTGTCAAGTGCGTAACAGTAGTGTTTGTTATAGAACGTCGGTGGATGTTACAAATTTACAAAAAAAAAGTAACGAAAGCAACTGTCTTCGAGTGGAAAACGGATGAACAGAGGTATATCGTCGTTTGTTCCGACAGCATGTCGAAGAGACAAGATGTGCGCGAATACACAGTGGCGAACTGCAGCAGCAGATCGAATGGTTGATCATTTTAACGAACAGTTCTCGTCATAAGATTAGCAAGCGGAATTTACACTCACGCAAGTCAAGACCAGGATATTTCTAGATCTCTTTATCTTCTTCCTTCTTTCTCTCCTATCTCATCTTCTCTCCCTTTCTCACGATTAGTGAGTTTTGTCTCGGAAAACGTGCTCCGCCTTTGACGTTGACGAAGAAGATGAAAAATCACAATTGTGATTGTTTTATTTTTGGGACGAATCGCAGATGTACAGTACGCGATTTCGATCATGGATTCTCGCAGTTGTTCATTAATATAAATTTTGAGAGACCGTTCTATTTTCAATGTTTTGCAAGTTGGTTGAGTAGCCAGTTTTGCTTTCTTTTAATTCAAATTCGTACAAATTTATTTGCGTGTACGTACATGTATAAATTAAGAGAAGTATTCAAATTTGCCGAGTTTAGTAGCACTTTTAATTATTTCTTGAAGGCAGCTCTTTTCAAACAACAATTGAAGCTAAGCGAATATCGTAACAAGAAAAGAGACTGTAATATTAAAAATGTAGTATATATCGTCTAAATTCTATTCAATATCATGTATTTTATTCGCGTGAAAATTTGTTTTTAATAAAAAGAGTTTAATTGTTGCTTTTTTCTAAAATAATTTGTGATAATCACTCATAATTTGTAAGATAAAATTGGTCGTTACTGAAAATGATTTCGCGTTTCGCGAGACAGCCGTGCGAGAGTTGATCCAATACCGCGCGATTATATTCTCGATACATTTGTATAAATATAGGATATTCCTTCGTATAAATTACGTAACGTGTACATAGATCGAACACATCGGTGACTGAGCAGCTATCTAATGTATAAAGCTATATTCGCGGGAGTTGTTTGCCCAGAGCAACAAAATTTACATTTTCAATGAAAGATATAGCTCCAGTGTTAGTGTCCAGATAATTAAGCGCGATTGTGAAAAAAAATCTCACGATCGCAATTACAAATTTCGCTAGAAAACGCGTTTGGCGTCGCCTGTTCGTACCCCAAACTCGGTCGTCGTTGTTCCGGTTAAACTAACGATAAATATTGCTTTCGGGAACGTCTCTGTTCGCGTTGGTGTTGAAAATTTTAAATCAATCGAGATCGTATGTTTAATCGTTCTGTTATTCTCTTGAAGGTACGTTCGAAACAGTTTGAAACATACAAGTTGAGCGAACGGTTTTAAGAAGCTCCCGAAACGTTCTATTCTCGGACCGATTTGCGATACGATGCGACGGCATGTCAAGTCGTTTCTTATCTAAAAAAAAAAAAAAAAGCTCTAGTAAAACGATCATACAGAACGTAGTACAACAGGCGCGCAAGGAGGAGATAGGGGAGAAACTAACGTTTAGTTTTAGGGATAATTCGTTCGGTTGTGCTAGGTGGTAAGGAGAAACAAGACGATTGCGAGACTCCGAGCGTTTCTATTTCATCAGTATCGATCGGCCGTACTGTACAAGTGGTGCGTCGCGTGTGATGTATATTATAACGTGGTTATCGTTGCTCCAAGGAGAGAAGTACATTGCTTGGACACTAAATCCCTCCGCGAAAAAAAAAAGAAAGAAGTTCCTCTTCCATTTTACTCAAAGAGAACAAAGCGCGTAAAAGGGAAACTTTTTTCTCCTCCCCTTCGCGGAACGATTCAATGTCTATTGGTGTCTAACGAGTCTTACGTGCGGAGAGTATGAAAACTGCGAGTTAAATGTAACGAATTACATATGTGTGTGACATAAAAACCCTTCGCCCTGTGACATAAACCCCTTTCCTTTTGTACGGTAACAATACCAACCCTGAGATCGTGAGGATAAACAATTTAATAAGCGCTCGATTCTGTTCATTGATCTTTTGTTTTATCCTCGTTTTCTTCTTTCCTTTTCGGAAAATATATCACTAATAATGCGTGTTGTACACTTCGTGCAATACATACCGAAAAAAATTGATCATCAGTGAACAGTATCGAAGCTTTGTCGTTATATCGATGCGGTGATTCTCAAATGTAATGCCGTGAATGTTAAAAAAGTATATTTTAAAAATGAACAAAATACCAATTTACATAGAAATCTATTGCTTGAACTCTAAGTTATTTTTAATTCATAGTAAAACATCATGGGCATAAATATGTTATTTCTTTAATTCTTTAAGCGAATTTTTTAAACAAAGCATATCAGAATTGTTTTTGTGCGCTACACAAGTCAAAATAGTTTGAGAACCACTGCACTACTGTATGCATGTGACGTGTTTGTAGGAGATACATGTGTATGTGTATGTGTGTGTCTTGTACGCTGATTACGTACGCAATGTGTGCACGAGTACGAAGAGAGAGGAGAAGAATGATGAGGAAGGAAAGAGATTACAGTTCTTGTGCATAGTCGAGAGAATGTCGAGAAAAAATGTTTCATCGTATTGCATTTATAAAAAAAAAAAAACAAAAAATGATTTTGTATCCTTAATTTAAAATTTAACGCGTCAAACGCGATTGTTTGTTATATTTATTTCATATACAAATTTCATAATGCAACTTTGGTTTTCTGTTAGAGAATAATCGAGCAATTTTTCCGAACTACTTTCTATATATTTGCGAGAGACAAAGCAATTTGATAACTCTCGTCGTGAAATTAAAAACAGAGAAACAGATCGAATATTTCTCTTAAGTTAAGGATCAATAAAGTTCATCCGTTCCCGCCTCATCATCTTCGTCTTCTTTTTTTTTTCCTACCCGCTTTTCGGTTCTCTTCCTATGTCTTTTGTACGATATATTGTATGATGCGATCGCATATAGCAAAGTGGGAAAAAAAGAAAACGTGATAAAAAGTATATATATATATATATATTATATATAAATTATTATATATATAAGTATATATATATATATATATATATAAGGAATATATACCAACTAAATATGTTTTTTCTATGTATTATATATGAGTTTTTCTTTTTATAGGAAATACTATTGAATACTATATTATTACTATTAATATTACTATTATGACTATTACCACTGCTGCTATTGCTACTTAACTGTTATTACGTTGTATATTATATATATATATATATATATATATATATATATATATAGTCGAATTCCGGATCGAAACGCGATTCGCTCGAGATGCAGCGATTTCGACAACGGATCGAGGACAAAGCAGTGTTTCTTTTCTGGCGCGACGCCCGCATATTCCAATCATTACTTTATACATATTGTTTTCTTTTTCGCGCAGGTAAAAAGTAGTGACACAAACATAACGTATAAATTCGGAAAAAAGATTCAAATATATGACTGCAAAATTTCTATATAGTTATTTTTTTACAACTTGACTTTCTTTCATCTTGAAATGGAAAGACACTTTGCTTTCTTTTCATCTCAAATTGAAAAAAAAATTCATCTTTTTCATTTAAGCGATTTTATTTAAGAGGCAAGTGTGCTTGAATTCTACAATATATCAATACATTACATATAATATTAACTACATATGTATTTGTATTTGTAGTACTCTCCACATATTACTCTTAGAATTAGAAAATATTTTAAAAATAATAATACACGAACCAAAAACTGAGAACTTTCTATATGTGCGATTCAATGTCTATATATATCTATATATATCTATAAATAATATTTCCATTCGGTAATCGATTTCTAAAATTTTGAACACAATTATCAATTATAAGACAGTAATCAAATATCATAATTTTGATGATGATTTGCTTTAATTTCCATATTTGCTCTTGTTTATCAGTAACAATATAGGCATTGGAAATTTTTAGCAAGTTATCGCTTCGATATGAGGGAAAAAAAAAGAGAAACACTGCCAGCGCGAGCGAAAGTTCTTGCGTTTTCCAATAATGACTTAAAAACACGCGAAAAGCGATTCGAATCCGTTGCTTTGTCCTCGTTGATCGTCGCGAATTCGTTCAAACAATCGATCAATTCTCTCGGGGTAATCAGTAACCGAGGAGGAGCAGCGATCATTCCTCCTCATGTTGTTTCTTTTTGTGTATTATTTTGCGCAGTTTGCATAAAATCGTGTAAAACCAACCGAAGAGAGGAGAATAAATAAATATTAAATATCAATACATAGTTATATACCTGCAACGTAGTATAATATTATTATATAGAACACACTGTACTATATAATAATATAATAATAATAACATAATATGTATAATATAATTCTATCAAGTTAAATTTATAATGTTTTAACACCTTGAGATATGTGCTATTAAAATATTATAGTTTCATTTATAAAAAGTTGGCTTATTTTCTTTTTTTCAAGAAAATATGCATTTTGCCAGTAAAATTTATTTCTGAGCAACATATCTTCGTAATTCGTTGTTTTTGCGGCTGAGTTTTAAACACGAGACAAATGCAGACTGTTGCGCAAAGCGAAAAAACTGTGTAATTAGGTATATTGAGAGAATACACATCTTTCTATTGATTGTGGGTCATGTAGTACAAAAATCGTACGTGCTCGTTCGGCCGGCCTAGGGGAGCTT